>RJWJ010013683.1:0-23682 GCA_004363605.1 Indri indri | reverse complement strand
TGAAACTACGGTAAGTTTTTAATACACACTGTCAAAGAATTTTCTAAAATGATTGAAATAATTTACAATTTCACTGGCAGTATATGACAGTTCAAGGTGCTCTACCTCCTTCCAACACTTGGTATCAAAGAATTGTTTTTAAATAAAATCAAAGTTAATAATATTGTGCATGCACTTTGGTAGCCTGCATTTCCTACCTATGCATTTATCCTGAGCATCTTTCCATGTCAATGAATAAATAGATCATCATTATTTTAAATTGTTTTGTAATAATCTTTTGAACTGTGTATCTAACGATATGTATTCAATTCTTTGTTGACAAATATTTCTACAAATGTTTATATTTTGATTACAATATTTCTGAATTTGCATCCTGCTTTACCGTTCCTTTAGAGCATATGTCTGCATGAGTAAGTGTGGCTTACCAAAAGATAATAGTAAAAGTGCCAATAGCAAAATGAAGACCTGAGCTCCTTAGGTAAATTGCTTAAAATCCATCATAGTTTCTTTATAAACATAATGGTGATGGTGGCGAACTGGGTGATTTAAAAGGCCTTTTCCTATTTTAAAATTGCATTATTCATGCATTCCTCAAAATAACACTGCAAAATACATATGACAAATGGCAGTCATATTTATCTCCATATTACAACTGAAGAAAGAGAGGTCGAAAGAGTTTGTGACTTACCTAAGGAATCATAGTAACTCAGGTACAAAAGTTTTCCTGGGTTTATTTACTATAATTACCTAGAATTTTAAGAAAACTTATCTGAATAAATTTTATAACATTTTTATTATAGATTAAATCTTACAATTTTGAAAATTGGGTATGTAAGAGTTAACTTGCCTTTTTTTACATAAATATGTCTTGGCTTATATTATATTCTCTGAATACATAATAGGTTAGGTTATTTTTTCTCTAAAACATAACTGAGCATCATAAATGCAGTATTGAGACAGATATTTAGTAAGGGAAAGTGTTGAGCCTACCCCTCAATATCAACATTTTATCGGTAGACAGGAAGTATACATTTGGACTCAGAACAGGAGGGATTCCAGACAATGTTTTCTTCATTCAGTGGGCAAAGAAATCTTTTGTACACCCTGAATTTGTGCACATTTTAATCAGTTTGTAAAACTGGTAATAGTGATTGCAAATTAAATCAAAGCACTTTGAAACCAGTAATAATGGTAAAAATAAGGGGGGGGGGGGTTGCTTCTAGACTGTGTTTTAGTTATAATTACTCCTGCCTGGCATATCCCACATTCAGTTCTGCCATTACCTAGTGTCTGTTCATTAAATATGAAAGAGGAAGGTAGGTGTTTTGCAAAATATTAACTCATGCTACCCAGAGCAAGAAAAATAGCCTCAGCAAATGAAAGATGAATGAACTTATTAAAACATTATGCATTGCTTCCAAGCACTAAATATAAGAGATATGCCCTCACCAAGGGGATAAATGTTTCATTATAACAAATTGGCTCTTATTTTCTATAAATCTTTACCTTTGTATTTGTTAAAGACACCGGAGAGGGGAAGTCTATTCATTATTATTACCTCTCCCTTATGTTCTCAAAATGGCTCTAAATGTTCTTCATTTCTCATTACCAGTAATATGATGGGTAAATATGAGGAAAGGTGGCTGCCAATGTTAAATTTATGGAAGACTAAGGAATGCTTGAGAAAATCACAAATGTGAAGGACAAAAGAACTAGCTTCATCTGGACAGAACTATTTTGAGTTCTTTATGTTATAGCCATCAACATTTTCAACTTTATCCTACAACATGCTTATCTTTTTCTTCAATATTTAAAAAGGTATGCCAACTGATTTTGTGTATTGTGGTTTAAAATATTATACATAAATTATAAAAAGAATACATATTTTCCTTTTATTCTTAGAATTAGATGACTTTCAATCCATAGTACAGAAAGATCAAGAAACTAAAGTGAACCATTCCTTGCCACTTTGATCTTGTCATTCTTTATTTTGTAAAATAAGGAATATTAAACCAAATAGCAGTCCAACATGGCTTATTTTATATTAATAAAATCAGCCTCTCCACATTTTTTTCATAAATATAGGTGGCAGTCCCTAGGTTTTATACAGAGTTCCTTGCTTCATTTCTAGATAGCTTGGGTTTTCCCTAGATGTCTGTCAGTCATTAGTCAATTGATATCAGACTATTTTTAACCACTCAACTTTTGACTTTGGCCTCATTTTAACCAGATATAAATAAACAGAAAATGATTGTCTTCTCTGAAATGGTTTCTTAATTTTTCTTTGTTGCCCTTCTCTCCTGAGGTCAGCATTTGCTTCATAATGTTACAGGTAATTATTTGTTGGTTCTTTTTAAGTATATACATTGTCTAGCATTTGTTTTTGTTTTTCACTAATCTCTAACTGTTCCATGTACAACATATTCAAACCTTGATTTCACTCAAAAGTGAAAATAAAATATTTAGTACACAGTTACTGGCATGTAATATTTCTCAAAAATTTTCACCTACTGTACAAATAATACCATTTTTCTATTGATTTTCTCTTTTATGCTTATATTAGGAGTATAGGTTTTCCGTTTTTGTAATTATATTATGAGTTATTTATACATTGAAAAGATTGTGTAATTTAAAATTACTCAAAATGACCCTATAGGTTCAAACACCTTAAAAAGAATAATGTCAACAAATAGGGATAGTTTGACCTCCTCTTCCCTGATTTGGATGCTGTTTATTTCTCTCTTGCCTAATTGCTCTGGCTAGGACTTCCAGTACTATCTTGAATAGAAATGGTGACAGTTGGCATCCTTGTCTTGTTCCATTTCTTAGGAGTAATGATTTCAAATTTTCCCCATTCACTATGATTTTGGCTGTGGATTTGTTATATATGGCTTTTATCATTTTGAAGTATGTTCCTTCCATGCCTAGTTTGTTGAAGGTTTTTATCATTAAGGGTGCTAGATTTTATCAAATGCTTTTTCTGAATCTATTGAGATGAGCATATAGTCCTTATTTTTAATTCTGTTTACATGGTGAATCACATTTATTGATTTGTGTATATTGAACCATCCTTGCGTTCCTGGGATGAATCCTAATTGATCACAGTGAATTATTGTTTTGATATGCTGTTGAATTTGGTTTGACAGCATTTTGATGAGGATTTTTGCATCTATGTTCATAAGGGATATTGGTCTGTAGTTTTCTTTTTTTGTTGTGTCCTTTCTTGGCTTTGGTATCAGGGTGATACTGGCTTTGTAGAATGATTTAGGAAGCATTATATCCTTCTTGATGTTTTTGAAAAATTTCAGTAATATAAGTGCCAACACTTCTTTAGGTCTGGTAGAATTCGGCTGTAAATCCATCTGGTCCAGGGCTTTTTTTTCTCTTTTTTTGGAGAGATTTCATTACCATTTCAATCTCATTACTCATTGTCTCTTCAGGATTTCTATTTCTTCCAAGCTTGGAAAGTTGTATGTTTCTAAAAATTTATACATTTCCCTAGACTCTTTAGTTTGCGTGTGTAGAGGTTTTTGTAGCAGTCATACATGATACTTGTATTTCTGTAGTATCAGCTTAATGTCCCCTTTTTCATTTCTAACTGAGTTTATGTGGGTCTTTTCTTTCCTATTTCTGGTCAATCTAGTTAGAGGTCTATCAATTTGTTTACTTTTTCAAAGAACAAACTTTTTGTTTTGTTGATTCTTTGTATTGTATTTTTGGGTTTCCATTTCATTTACTTCTGCTCTGAGCTTTGTTATGTCCTTTCTTCTGCTAGCTTTGGATTTGGTTTGTTCTTCTTCTTCTGGTTCCTTGAGGTGTGACATTAGGTTGTTTATTTGTGATCTGTGTTTTACATGTAAGCATTTAAAGCTATAAACTTACCTCTTAACACTGCTCTTGCTGTATACCATAGATTTTGGATGCTTGTGTCATGATTGTTGTTCAGTTCAAAAACTTTTTTTGTTTCCATATTAATTTTGTTATTGATCCAAGGATCATTCAACTGCAGGTTGTTTAATTTCCATTACCATGTGTAGATTCAAGGGTTCCTCTTAGAGTTGATTTCAAGATTTATTTCACTGTGATCTGAGAAGATACATGGGATGATTTATATTTTTCTGAATTTGCTGTGACTTGTTTTGTGAGCTAACATGTGATCAATCTTGGAAAATGTCCCATGTGCTGATGAGAAGAATGTATATTCTGAAGTTTTAGGGTAGAATGTTCTCTACATGTCTGTTAGGTCCATTTGTTCTAGAGTCCTGTTAAAGTCCAGTATTTCTTTATTGATCTTTTGCCTTGATGATCTGTCCAGTTCTACCCACGTAATATGCTGAAATAAAAAAAATCCAAAATTATTTCTTATAGACCTAGAAAAAATAATCCTAAACTCCATATGGAACCAAAAAAGAGCCTGAATACCCAAAGCAATACCAAGCAAAATGAACAAATCTGTTAACATCACATTACCTCACTTCTAATTATACTACAAGGCTATTGTAACCCAAACAGCATTGTACTGGTGTAAATGTAGACATATAGACAAATGGAACAGAATAGAGAATCAGTAAATAAAACCTTATAACTATGATGAACTGATGTTGGACAAAGCAGATTGGGGAAAGGATGCTCTATTAAATAAACGGTGCTGAGAAAACTAGATAAGCACATTTAGAAGAACGAAACTGGATCAATATATCTCATCATAAAAAAAATTACCTCGAGGTAGATAAAATACTTAATCATAAGACCTGAAACCATAAAAATTCCAGGAGGAATGTAGGTAAAACTCTTCTAGATAATGGTGTAGGCAAAGAATTTATGAGTAAGATCCCAAAAGCAAATACAGCAACAACAAAAATAAATAAATGAGACTTAATTAAACTAAGAAGTTTCTGTACAGCAAAGGAAATAATCAACAGAGTACATAAACAGTCTACAGAATGGGAGAAAATATTGATAAACTATACATCTGGCAAAGGGCTAATATCCAGAAGCTACAAAGAGCTCAAAGAAATCAGCAAGAATGAAAAAATAATTCCATTAAAAGTGTGCAAAAGATATGAACAGACTCTTCTTTAAAAAAGATAGACAAATGACCAATAAACATCTGAAAATGCTCAACGGCACTAATCATCAGGGAAATGAAAATTAAAACTACAGTGAGGTACCACCTTACCACTGTCTAAATGGCCCTTATTAAGAAGTTACAAAACAATAGATGCTCAGGTGGATGCCATGAAAAGAGAATGCTTATACACTGTTGGTGGTAATGTAAACTTGTAAACTCACTATGGAAATCAATATGGAAATTCCTCAAAGAACTAAATGTAGACCTACCATCTACCCAAGGGAAAATAACTCTTTTTATAAAAAAGACACTTGCATCTGAATATTTATTGCAGCACAATTCACAATAGCAAAGATATGAAATTAGACTAAGTGCATATCAATTGATGAGTGGTAAAGACAATTATACACACACACACACACACACACACACACACACACACTCATACATTAAAAAGAATAAAATAATGTCTTTTGTAACAACCTGGATGGAACTAGAGACCATTATCCTAAGTGAAGTATCTCAGGAACGGAAAAACAGACACCACATGTTCTCACTTAAAAGTGTGAGCTAAACAAAAGACATATGTGGTCATAAAAAAGCAGTAATGGACACTGGAAACTGAGAGGAGAGGCTGGGAGAAGGATGAGGGATAAAAATCTACCTACCAAGTACAATGTGTACTATTCTGGTGACAGGTACACTGAAAGCTCTGACTTCAGCATGATACAATTTACCTATGTAACATAAAATACTTGTACCCTCTAAATTTTATTAAACAATAATATAGTAAAACAAATAAAAATTTTAACAATTGGTGCTGGAGAAGATCCAGGGAAGTGAGATCAAAATAACCAAAAGGGGAAGTTATTTCTAAGATAGTTTGCAGGGTTTCCAAAGTGGCAGTCAGTTATATGAATTCAGTCTACAAAACAATTTTGTTTGGCATCACAGTGTTTTAAAAAGTACAAATTTAATGCCAGAGAACCCACGGTGTGACACCTCCAAGTGAAACTTCAAGGCCAGTGTACAATCCATTATGATCTCTCTTTTTCCTCTGTCATAGTGACCAGCATTATTCTAGACTGTGGTTGCTCCGTCAGTCCGGGTTTCAGACTGAGGACAAGGTTAGAAGGCCATGACAACCCCTCATGGATATACAACACAGGCAAGAAATATAAATGTATTGTTTGAACTCATTGAGCTTAGGGTATTGTTAGTTACTACAACATAATCTAGATTTTCTTGATTGACACATAATAATTTTACATGTTTATGGGGTAGAGTGTGACGTTTTGATATATGTATGTATATATGTATAATATGAAATGATCAAATTAGGGTAATTAGTATACCCATCACCTCAAACATATGTTGTTGCTCTATGATGAAATCATACAAAATCCTCTCTTTTAGCTATTTTGAAATATGCAATATATTATTGTTAACTATAGCCATCCTACTGTACAAGAACACCCTGTCATTTGTGAAAACATGGATGACCCTGGAGGACATTATGCTAAGTGAAATAAGCCAGGCATAGAAAAACAAATACTGTATGATCTCATTCATATTTGGAATTTTAAAAAGTTAATCTCAGAGAAGTAGAAAGTAGAATAGTGTGTTACCAGATGGTAGTGTGTGGACGGGATGTGAAGAGGATGGTCAACGGGTACAAATTTACAGTTATATAGAAGGGAAAAAAGCCTATGAAGTGTTAAAGAGAATTTGGTACCACAGAAATCATGAGGGGACCGGGCGCGGTGGCTCACACCTGTAATCCTAGCACTCTGGGAGGCCGAGGCGGGCGGATCATTCTGAGCTCAGGAGTTCGAGACCAGCCTGAGCAAGAGCGAGACCCCATTTCTACCAAAAATAGAAAGAAATTAATCGGACAACTAAAAATATATATAGAAAAAATTAGCCAGGTATGGTGGCGCATGCCTGTAGTCCCAGCTACTCAGGAGGCTGAGGCAGAAGGATTGCTTGAGCCCAGGAGTTTGAGGTTGCTGTGAGCTAGGCTGAAGCCACGGCACTCACTCTAGCCAGGGCAACACAGTGAGACTCTGTCTAAAAAAAAAAAAAACAACAACAACAAAAACAAACAAACAAAAAAAAAACAAATCATGAGGGGTTGCTTGTGAGTGCAGAATAATCTAGTTTAGCCTGACTAATAAACTGGCTCAAATTTTATCTGAATCTTGTAGAATAGAATAAAAAAGAGTATTGCTTCTCTTCTCATGAACTTTGTATGTCTAGAAGTGCCACGTAAAATGCATATATCTGATAATGTGAAATATAAATTTATTCAATATGATTTAGCAAATATGAAATGTAATGTTTAATGCATATTCAATATTGATTTCATATAGGTTGTAAGCACAAAAATAATAAAAGAGATTCAATAAATTCTAAAGTTTCAGATCCATGATGAGTTATTAAAACTTCTGGGTGTTTGATAATTTCATCAACAGTAGTAGTGTTGCAGACAGACAGAAAACATTGGGCCTTATTGGCTGTTATCCTGACAAAGAACTGTAGGAGAAAATCCTTGTGAACGAGATTTACACAATGATTTTTTAGATATGACACAGAGCGCATGAATCACAAAATAATATAAATGATAAATTATATATCATCAATATTAAAAGCTTCTGCTCTTTGAAAAATGTTGTTTAGAAAATGAAAAGAGAAGTCACAGCTAGGAAAAATATTTGCAACACATGTATGTGATAAAGGATTTGTATCTAGAACATACAAATAATTTTTATAAGTCAAAAGCAAGAAAATGAACAACATAATGAAAATTGAGCAAGTGATTTGAACATTCAATATATCAAAGAACATATACACAGATGTCAAATAAGCACATGTAAAGGTTCTCAACATCATTAAATAGTGGGCAAATGCAAATTAAAACCACAATGAAATATCACTACATGTTGACTAGAATGGCTTCAGTTATAAACAACTAACAGTGTGAAGTATTGGTGAAGATGCAGAGTTTTGGAATTCTCATACATTGCTGGTGGGAATGCAAAAGTGTATGACAATTTTAGTAACATTTTGGCAAACTCTTTTAAAGTAAAACATGCATATATTATATGACCCAGCAATCCTACCTCTAGTTATTTACTGAGTTGAAAATTTATGTCTATAGAAAGAATTGTGCCACAACGTTTCTAGCAACTTTATTAATAATTGTCAAAAACTGGAACAGCCCCAAGGTACATTAACTGGAAAATAGAATAACATACTGTGGTATATTCATGCAATGGAATACTATTCAGCAATTAAAAGAGATGAAATACTAATACTAGCAACAACATGGATGAATCTCAAATGCATGATAAATGAAAGAAGCCGACTCAAAAGGCTGCATATTGCATGATTCCATTTATAAATTATTCTCGAAAAGACAAACCTATAGGAAAAAAAATAGTTCAGCGGTTGCCTGGATTAGGGGGATGAAAAATTTTTTTTTACAGATGATTTACTGCAAAAGGGCTCATAAGTATTTTTAGAGTGATAGAAATGTTTGGTATTATGATTGCAGTGGCTATATGACTGTATATATTTGTCAAAACACATCATGCTACATACATACAAAAAGGAAATTTTACCAAAACCAAATTACATCTAAGTAAACCTGACTGCAAAAATAGAGTTCAAGTAAATTAAAGTTGTTTTTATATCTATGATGAGTTATTTTAAGAAATTATGAGTGTTTAATAGGCCTCCCATTGTAAATATTTATAGTGTTGCAATCGACAAGAAAATATAAGGCCGTACCCACTACTACCTGACAACAGATTACAGAGGAATAGATATTTTGTACACAAGACATATGTGTTGAAAGTGATACTAAGTCCATAGTAAAGCATATTTCCCTTTCCTTCCTTCCTTCCATCCTTCCTTCCTTCCTTCCTTCCTTCCTTCCTTCCTTCTTCCTCTCTCCCTCCCTCCCTCCTTTCTTTCTTTCTTTACTTCCTTCCCTTTACAAATAAATATTTATTGGATACTCACCATTTCTCAGGCATTGTTCTAGGCTCTACAGATCTAACAGTGAACAAAAAGATAAAAAATCTTGCCCTCAGGTTTCATACATTATAGGAGAATTATACTTAATAAGATCTTTACAAATAACTATTAAATGAATGTATTTTTGGTGTAACTTCTTAAATCCTACTTATGTTTGAAAAAAGACTGAACATTTCCACAGAAGAAAGGACATAAAAATAATCATACCTGACAACTCTAAGTTATTCATCATACTCTAAAATTATATGCTTCTTTTTTTTATTAAATAAAAAACACATTTTCATGCAAAGTTTAGGTGGTACATACTTATCTGTTCACTCTTTGTGATTATCTACTTCAATGAATCCAAAAAATTTAAGGAAATTTACTTCTATTATGCATGAAAGTAGCCTTTACGCAAGGTAGCTGTTAGTAGACAGGTGTTACTCCTAATAAAAACTTCATTACTTTTTCCTTCTCCCTTCATTTCAAGAGATTTCTTTTTTTAAAAGCCTTTCCACATACAATTCAGGAACTATATTTACTTGCTTTCTCTAGTTCTCACAAAAGTAAAATTAGCTGATACATATAAAATAGAAATGAAGTATCTTTTCACAATCCATGTACATATGGCAGCCTTACTCACTTTGTCCTTCTTAAGTAGAATTCTCAAGAGATTACCAAAGGAAGGGATGTCACACTACAACTTTGCTAGATTAAGGGTCTATTTCTTTTATTTGTGAAAGAAAACACATTAGAATAATAGAGAAGACTATGGGGTGTGAAGAGACAGAGGAATGTTCTTATAAAGAGAAAGTCACTTCCAACTTCCCACTGAAATATCTGAGAAGATATTTGTAAAGATCAAAATCTTAATAAAAATGGCTGACAAACTGTTGCCATAATTTATGAAGAAATTCCACTACTTATAAGGCTAAAGTAACAAGATTCATGCAGATAAATACTGACCAATCTATGAAATATGACATAACTAGAAAAAGAAAAGAAGCTCATTTTTTAAGAAATTTTCCACTGAATGCTGTCTGTATCCAAGACCCAGGGTAGGTACCAACCAGACAATTGGGCAGCCATTTCTTTGTCATAGTGATTATTTGTTGCAATCTATCTGTCTATCAATCATCTACTTACTAATATGTCCATTCATGTATCTATCTAATCTTTCCATCCATCCATATGATAAAATTTAATCCCTAGAAAGCATTAGTGGCTTATTGGGAGGAAAGACCAGATGTGATACTTTTGGAGCAGCAGTCTCAAATAAGTAAAATGTTATATGGGAATGAATATGGAAGAGGATGGTTGGAGTATGCAGATCAAAAGTCAGCTTTTTTCAAGGCCAAATTAGAGAAATATGATCTCATTCTTTCATGGATTTATTTTTCTCTGTCACTATCTAATATATTTCAGTAGGTTTTTAATTATAAAACAAGTTGCATAACAGCAGATGTCAATCTGGTTTTGTATACTTCTGTATCTTGAGTACCAAAAAAAATGCCTGGCACATTGAGGTGCTAGATCAATATCAAATGGCTGATTGAAAAATTTTTTCTGATATACTATTAAGAGGAAAATTTGAATAAAACCTACATCTGCAGTTTATCTGTCTCTGACTTCTACTGGGATCGAATTTTCTTCAGAGAGGGGATGATACCTTACTTGTCTTTAAATACCCAAGCACACAGGGCAGTGTCTGGCATATAAGTGACCGTTTCTTGAGTTAACAAAATAATTGTACTAAAGAGAAAATATAAGAAGCTGTTAAGATATAGAACATAGAATAAGAAAAATAATAAAATACATCATGATTGATTCTTACACCATTTTACCAGTTGAAAAAGTAAAATATAATAATACAATAATTTCTAATGTTACAGTTAACTTCTCCAGAGAAAAAAGAAGATAAATAGATAGATCGATGGATAGATACATACATATACCCATAGATCCATTGATAGATAGAAAGATAAATTGAAAATTATTATCAGGAATTGCTTCATATAATTGGGCAGACGGAGAGGTCCCAAGATCTACAGTCAGTCAGTAGGCTGAAGATCCAGGAGAGCTGATGGTATAGTTCTAGTTGAAGTCCAAAGGGTTGAGAACCAGGAGAGCCAATGATGTAAGTTCCAGTCCAAGTCCACGTCTGAAGATAAGAGAAGAATAATGTCTCAGCCTGAAGACAGTCACAAAGAGAGAGAGAGAATCCTCTCTCACTCAGCTTTTTGTTCTACAGTATACAGGCTTTCAATGGATTGAATGAGACCAACCCACAAAAGGGAGAGCAATCTGTTTTTCTTAAATTACCAAGCCAGATGTTAATCTCACCCAGAAACAATTCACAAACCCTCTCGAAATAATGTTTTACCAAATACATGGGCACCTTGTGGCTCAATCAATTTGACACATAAAATTTGCCATCATAGCCAGTGATTGTTAATAATCATTGAGTATTTATTAGGTTTAATTGCATTGCTTATATTATTTCATTTATATTATTTCATTTATTTCACCAAAAAAGCAATCATTATTAAGACTCATCATTTTACTAAGGAGGAATCTAAGGTAGTTTAAGACACACTTCTTTATAGTAGTGCTTATCTCTCCAAGTAACCTCAAATCAGAAGCAAAATTGAAGCCTTAGGATCTGTGTCTCCTTACTTTTAAGAAGAGTCCTGAGCTTAATATGTAAATTTCATGAAGGAAGCTGGTTTATCTCCATCATTCACCACTGTATCATGCTTTGCCACCATAAACACTTAATATTTGTTGAATAAATTACATTAGACAATTTGGGCTCTAGGTATTGAGTTCAATAAAGAAGACGAAATTGGAAATACAGTTGACCCTTGAATAATACAAATTAAAATATACAACGCGCATTTTCTTCTGACTCTGCCACCCCTGAGACAGCAAGACCAACCTCATCTTCCTCTTCCTCCTCAGCCTACTCAATATGAAGACAATAAGGATGAAGACCCTTATGGTAATCCACTTCCACTTAATGAATAGTAAATATATTTTTCTTCCTTATGACTTTCTTTTTTTTAATTTCAGGGTATTATGAGGATACAAACATTATGGTTACACTTTATGTCTTTGCCTCACCCGAGCGAGGGTTAAAGGCATGCCCTTCCCCCTACAATGCTCCCCGTGTCCTTTAGTTGAGGGTTTACCCCCCATCCCCCTAATTGCTTGAGAGTATTACTGCCATGTGATCACTCTAGTGTTGATCAGTTAGTACCAATTTGATGGTGAGTACAAGTGGAGCCCATTCTTCCTATCTTGTGGTGCCTTGCTTTGGATAATGGGCTTAAGTTTAATCCAGGAAAGTATAAGAGGTTCTAGATCACTGGCATTTCTTACGATGACTTTCTTATTAACATTCTCTTTTCTCTAGTTTATTTTATTGTAAGAATACAGTGTACAATACATGTAACATACAAAATATGTGTTAATCAATAGTTTATGTTATCAATAGGCTCCGGGTCAAGAGTAGGCTATTAATTGTTAAGTTGGGGGGAGTAAAAAGTTATTCACAGATTTTTACCATGCAGAGTATCAAAACCCCTAACCCCCACATTGTTCAAGTGTCAACTGTACACATTTTGAAGGGAGCAGTATAGATGTTACTTGAAGCTTTTTATTAATATATTAAATAAATGTTTTATGAGTCCCTACTCTCTGCTTATCACTGATCCTGGGAATATAGCACTGAATAAGTCTAATAATGTCCCTGACTTTAAGTGGCTTATAGCATAGTGGGAATAGCCGAGATGACTAATAGAATGTGTGTACTGAAATAAGAGAGGAGGGTTGATACCTGAATCATTGGAAGACTACCACCAATTATAGATGGAAAACCTTAGTATCGAACCAAAGGCCAAGGGAGAAAAGAGTTACAAAAAGAATGACAGAAGAAACATTGTCAAATGTTTGAGACATTTGTTCCATTAACACCATTACTCAAGATGGTTATGGTACTGATCTTTAGCACCCTAATGTTATTTGCAGAGTTCTAAACTCCATATTAAATCTTTTAGATGATAAATATTTGTTGAATTATTAAATGAGGTAATTTTGAATGAATGAATAAATGATCGAATACACAGTCAATGTCACCTTATCTATCTGGCTTTATCTTTAATTACTCCTAATATGAAATTTTTCTTAAAGCTTTTACATTAAACACGAGGGTGTTTTTCATCTACATCTTTGCTCATGCTATCCTAAAGACCTAAAATGGCCCTGTTTCAACTTTTTTACTCACAGCCTATACTTTTTCCCTAAAATCCAGTTCATTTAATGCCTTCATTAAAACTAATCAATTTTCGTAGTTCAAAATTACCTCTTCTACCTTTAATTTCCTAAAGGTTATGCTAAACATTCTCACATTTGATCAACTGTTTGTATCTATATTTTCCCCCCAAAGGGTATAACGTATATAAAAGATGGATAGCTTCCAGAGGACAAGACACATTTAAGCACATGGTAATAAGTGTTTAATACATGCATAATAACTTGATTTCACTATATATTAAGTGAATCTTACTTTAACGTTGCAGTAAATTGAAAAGTGATGAAAAATTCCCTTAGTAAGTCATTGGAAATCATTGATTTTTGTAGTTATTTTTGCCTTTCCCCAGCTTTTATATGAATGTCTTTCCCCACATGCTCGAAGAACTGCTGGTATAGGAATAAAATAAAAAATTAAAACACAATGTTGTTGATTGTCTCACATGATTAACATGCCATATTGTCTAAATAAAGTTGTTTTGGTAAGTCATACTAATGTTGACTTTGTATTTTACCAGAAACTGAGTGTAGTGTTAATTGTTGGCATCTTTCAGATCGAGTTGTCTTGTCTATATTATCATGTGGTTATACAAACAGTCTTGATGTGGGAATCTGAAATGCTGTATAAACATAGGAAATAATAACCATTTCTTGGTATTCTTTTTTGCTTTACAAAGTTAACCAATTGAGTTTTTTTTTCATTATTATTGATAAAAACATTGGAGTTTCTAAATTTCCATTATTCAGAGTTCAACAGAAGTCTTAGCAAGATACAAAGACATGAACATTAAACCATTTCAACAGCCAGTTCTTTAAAGAATTATATTTAGAGCTTTGCTGATTTCAATTTCCCCATACAGGTTTATGAATTCATAACTTTTGCACTTCAGCCTGGACCATCTGCTAGCTGTTCCCTATGAGGAGATGAGCAGGGAGCAGGTGAATCAGGCAAGGATGGGATGGCTTCCTGAATTGAACAGGATATAACACCTGGGTTCTTTTATTAGTTTTATATTCTCTCCCTACTACTGAGAGCCATCACCTTTCTTCACAGCATTTTCAATTTTTCTATCTCTTTTTTCTCTGTCTCTTCTCCTTTCTTGATTCTATTTCCTTCCTCCCTCTCCCAAAGTAACAAATGGTAAGGACCATGGACAATTTAATTTATTTAGATTCTTCTATACCAACCATAAGGTTAGATTTGTGTGTGTGTGCGTGTGTGTGTGTGTGTGTGTGAGAAAGAGAGAGAGAGAGAGAGAGAGAGAGAGAGAGAGAGAATAATTTTGTTCTTGCTTTTGTCAAAAATCAGAGATATTATTTATTTAATTTTTTAAAAGATACATATCTGAATAGATAGTCATCCCATTGCCACATGCAGGTTTAATCTACCTTAGTCCTACTCTAGCACACTATTTCCAGCACATTGCAGAGTAGCTGCCAATGGTCACCTGATTTCGATCACAAAAATAGTTATAATAATTGTAGCTGTTACATTCTCAAAAGAGGACTTATAAAACACTCTACAAGGTAATAAGTAATTTATAAAAACTAACTAACTTTAATTATAATAATTTCTTGGTGACCCATACAAGTTGATTTATATTTAAAGTATACATTTTCATTTTTAAATAAGTTGACCTGCTATATTATAATAGATAATTGGATATATACCAATTATTTGTTGGAAGATATTCACCAAAAATGCTAGTATTGACTTCTCCATAGCTGATTTTAAGAACTTTGGGTTTTGTTTTATTTTTTTATTGATATATAATAGTTGTACATATTTTGGGGGTACATGTGATATTTTGATACCTATATACAGTGTGTAATGATCAAATCAGGGCAAAAATGTATCTTTTCTTTGTGTTGGTAACATTACAATTCTTCTGCTAGCTATTTTTAAATATACGATATATTATTGTTAACTATAATTTCTCTACTGGGCTATCAAATACTACTTCTATCTAATTGTATTTTTATACCCATTAACCAACTTCTCTTCATCTCTCTCTCTCCTCTTTTTTTCACAGTCTCTGGTAACCACCATTCTAACTCTCTACTTCCATGAGATACACATTTTTAGCTCCCACATATGAGTGAGAACATGCGATATTTGTTTGTTTGTGTTTTTATTTATTATTATTTTTTTAATTTCAGCATATTAAGGGGGTACAGATGTTTAGGTTACGTATGTTGCCCTTGCTCCCCCTCCCCCCCAAGTCCGAGCTTCAAATGTGTCCATCCCTCGGATGGTGCGCATCACACTCATTGTTTGCGCATATACCCGTCCCCTCCTCTCCCTTCCCCCCTCCCCCCTGCCCGACATCCAATAGATGTTACTCTTATATGTGCACTTATGTGTTGATCAGTTAATACCAATTTGATGGTGAGTACATGTGGTGCTTGTTTTTCCATTCTTGGGATACTTCACTTAGTAGAATGTGTTCCAGCTCTATCCAGGAGAATACAAGAGGTGCTGTATCACCATTGTTTCTTAAAGTTGAATAGTATTCCATGGTATACATATACCAAATTTTATTAATCCTCTCATGTATTGATGGACTCTTGGGTTGTTTCCACATCTTTGCAATTGTGAATCGTGCTGCTGTAAACATTCGGGTGTCTTTTTTTTTTTTTATCGATGTTTAATATGTGATGTCAGGCACAAGAACAGTGCCTTCACCTGGGGTTTTATGTTATCTTCTCAACAAATCTATTAAGTGGCTGCTTTGTTTAATCTCCATTTTACGAATGAAGTTAAGTGGCCTGCCTGAAGTCATACAGCTAATAATAGACATAACCACAATTTTCATCCCCCAGTAGGGGATAGTTTTACGGATTAAAGGGACCTAGACCTACACCTAACTAACTCCAAACTCATGCTCTTAACCACTGTGTGATATTGTTTTTGCTTAATTTGCTGATTTGACCAATCTGTCATCTAGATTTTCATTCAGGTGGCTGATAAAAAAGTGGGACGGAGTAGGTCTATGGTTCACTGACAGCTACTTTTCTTACCATTAGTAAGCATTCTGGAACGTCAGGATTTTAATCTTTGGGTGACAAATTATAAATGTTTCATATCTCTGTTCTCTTCTGGGTACATATGCACTCCACAAATTGTGAGAACCTCAGCAGTCTAGCTGACTCCCCAGGTCTTAAAGGGACTATAGTTCCCCTTAGGATACTGACACTTAAGAGTCCTCATTGGTGGAGATTATTTCTTGCATATAAACAATTTCTCTTTAAACTACTGATTTGTGGCTCATAAGTGGATTCTGCTTGCGGGTCATACTGAGCAGCTCAGAGATGACTCAAATAACAGCATTTGCCTGTCCATGTATTTGTGTAAAGTCATTCTTTTTCATGGTAATAAAAATAATACTTAGTAAGTATTTATTGTATGCCATAGACTCTGGTAAGGACTTTGCATTTATTATCTCATTTAATTTACACATCTATCCTAAGAGGCAAGTGCCTTTATTATTCATATTTTACAGCAGAAGAAAGTAAACTAGTAATTGGGGAATCTGAGATTCAAGCTAAGATTGACTCCAAAATCCATTTTCTTGCCCACCATGTATATTATCTTTATTTAAACATAAACATTTATAGACATTCTTATCAAATATGATCCACATCAGTAGGACCTAATATTTCCTTCAATAAATCAGTGGAAATGATCTTCAGCATGGCAAATATGACTATAAAGTATGCTCTAAATATGATATTGTTTACTATTATCAGTAGTGACAATCATCAATTGTGAAAGTCTGATGAAAACAAAAGAAAAACTATCTCAATTTATTTTGGAACGTTGTAGGACACATTCCCAATAACAGAGAGGAGAAATCCTTTAATAATAACAGCTATCTTTTATTGACTATTTACTATTTGTGTGCCCCTTTGAATCCAGTATATTATTTAATTCTCACAACAAACCTATATGGGGGTATTACTGTCTCAATTTTGCATATAAAAACAGCCGTGGTTTAGAAAAAGACTAATAAATTTATTTTCTGATGCATGTCTATTTTGCTTTGAATTCAGGATTCAAACCCAAGTCTGTTGGACACTAATATTTAAGCACTTAAATGCTTCACTTTACTTTCTTTTTTTCTAAAGGCATCCCCAGATTCCTTCTGCCTACTCTATGTTGCAGCCATGTTTCTATCCCTTTCTTTCTTGATTTCAGGACTTTCTATGTACTGTTCTTTTTTTTTAACCCTTCAACTGAAAAAAATCTATTCACAGAAGATATTACATTTAAACTATTTTTCCTATGGGAAGGCTTCCCTCACCCCCCCCCCCCCGAACAGGTTGGCTATCCACACTAGCACTCTCACAGAATATTAGGTATTCATTCTCAACACTCTTTTTTGTAAAGATTATTTTTTGTTTGGTCTTTCCTGGATCGTAAACTTCTTAGATAAAAGTTCCATATTGAACTTGTTTATTATTTTATCTTCAGTCACTAACATAGTTTCTAAGACATGGTAAAGACCTAAAGGTGTTAACTGAATGAAAGAGCTGTAAAAAATTTGGATACCTTTTTAATAGTTTGCATATATCGATGGTTTTACTTTTAATGCTATAATATATAGGTACATTTGCATGCATACTAAATCTCTTTTTAGATTGCAAGTTTCATGGGGTCATAGATCTTGTCATTTATATATTTTATATCCTATCTACAGAACTTTGGTGCCAAGTTTCACATGTAAAAGTGCTCAATAATTACAATTGATCATATATCTGATGCTAAAAACTTTAAAATAAATTATACATATGTTGAAATTAATGTCTCATATAGTACACAAAGTTAATTCAGCTCAAAGTGGAAGTTAATCCAGTTTCAAATGCTATTTTAAAAATGGGTTTTGTTGAGTTGTTAAACAGAGTGCACAAAAATGATAAAAGAAATTAGGAGCATAGTACAGAAGGAAGAACATTCAACAATAAGATTCCTGGATGTCAAGAAATGTGTTTTAGCTTCAACTCTAAGTAGATATTATCCCTTGGAGAAGTCATTTCACTCTACTGTCATGTATCATATTTTAATCTAATAACCAGATAGCATGTTTGTAGACATAGCCATAAATTATAAACAAACATATACAGTGATGTAACTTGACTCATTACAAGTTGTCATGGTTAATGATAGCTGTTACCTTGACTGTAATAAAAGATAGGCAGATAGATGGTAAAGCATTATTTCTGGGTGTACCTGTGAGGATGTTTCCAGAAGACATTGGTATTTGATTCAGTGGACTGCATAAGGAAGACCTACCCTCAATTAATATCAGTGGGAGCCATCTAATCATCTGAGGACCTGAATACAACAAAAAAGCAGGGCGAAGGTTAATTCTCTTTCACTTTTCTGGAGCTGGGACAATCTTCTTTCCCTGGCCTATGGACATCAGAATTCAAAGTTCTGTGGTTTTTGGACTTTGGGACTTGCACTGCCCCAGGTTCTTGGGCCTTTGGATTGAATTGAGAGTTACACATTGGCTTCCTTGGTTTTTATGTCTTCAAACTTGAATTGAACCATGCTACTGGCTTCCTTGGCTTTCTGGTTTGCAGATGACCTATTGTGGGACTTCTAAGCTTCCGTGATCATATGAACTGGTTCCCTCTATAAATCCTCTCTCATCTATCTATCTATATTGATATGTCTTATCGGTTCTGTCTCTCTGTAGAACCATAATAGACATGTGGATGTTGAAATTATTTGTATAAAAAAGACAAGAGATACTAAAAATGTTCCACAAACAAAAAGTCCTCCGAGTTTCTCAGTAGCAAATTAAAGACATCTTCGTAGAGCACAGAATGCTTTTTAAATATTTTAAGGTACAAATACTCTTAAATAGACCGGGAGCGGTGTCTCACGCCTGTAATCCTAGCACTCTGGGAGGCCGAGGCGGGCGGATTGGTTGAGCTCAGGAGTTCGAGACCAGCCTGAGCTAGAGCGAGACCCCACCTCTACTAAAATTAGAAAGAAATTAATCGGCCAACTAAAAATATATATAGAAAAAAAATTAGCTGGGCATGGTGGCACATGCCTGTAGTCCCAGCTACTCGGGAGGCTGAGGCAGAAGGATCACCTGAACCCAGGAGTTTGAGGTTGCTGTGAGCTAGGCTTACGCCATGGCACTCACTCTAGTCTAGCCAGGGCAAAAGAGTGAGACTCTGTCTAAAAAAAAAACAAAAAAAACTCTTAAATACATATACACTTTACTTGAAAATGCACTTCCTTTGAAGAAGACCTCTTTTATCAACTGCTGAAAGGGTCTTAGCTTGTATATTTAGTATTCAAACATTAGTCTCTGTTGTAGGAAAATGTGATAGGGATTTGGAGGGGAAAGTTGATGAATGAAATGAAAATACACTCTCTTTTTTTATTCAAGAGCCTAAGACAAACACTAGCTCCTGGGTCTGTCCAATCCCCCATCTTCCAAAGACAATTGTAAATAAATATTACCTATTTAAGACCATTGTTTCTCAGTCACAGTAGAAACAGAAAAGCTAGCATTATATAATTATTGTTGAATAAATAGTAGCAAGTTGAACAGCTAAAGAAAGAAGGAACGAAAGAAAAAATGAGAGGAAAGAAAGATTCAAAACACTGATTATATATATGTCTATGTAAATGTATATGCATATATGTGTGTATACAAAAGTAATTTGACCTATGTCAACATATATTTCCTTGGTAGAATATACCTCAACCATGGGATAAAAATAAAATATTATTTTTGGTTAGCATATATTCGTCATATCTAAGCTGAAAAGATTTATTCCATCAATCCAGGCCTAAAAATAGGACTGTTCATTTGTGGAGTTACTGTGTCTAAAGTCAAAATATAAAAATAAAAATGATTGAAAAAAGTTTTGCACTTTTAAAGTAGGATGCTCTGTTTGCATGTTACCTCTATAAAACAAATTTGTTGAAAGATAATTCAATATCCTTAGATAAAGAGGTTGGTGGCTACCCAACTCACCCCAGCTGCTGTTTCATGCTTCCTCTATTAATTCAAATATTGAACAAAATTAGTAGCATTGAAGAAGATGCAATATCCCTCTTGCTATATATATATATTATATATGTATGAAATAGATATATTACATATAATATACTATATTATATAATATGTATGTATGTATATATATGTACACATTGATTACTTGAATGCCATACATCAGTGGGCAGATCAATTTAAGTTCTGCTTTGTGCAGAATTGTATCGTCTAAATTAGTATGATCCAAATTATTTTTGATATTGCATTTTCAGTATTCATTACACATCACCAAGCTACTCCAACCATCCAAAATTACAGAATTTTAAATATGTGACATATACATTACTCAAATAGGCCAAAAAGGATGAAGGTTAATAATTGAACACATTTAGTCATTTTTGTTCATAGAACAATACTACTTATTGTTAAAATCAGAAATAAATTTCATTAGATAGTTCATGTTTTTCATCCAAAGAAATGGCTATGCTTTAAATTTCAGTACATAACTTTCCCCCAAGTGCATAAAATCACATATTATTCAGAAAAACTGCTTGCTTTACAAAGTCAAGTTGGCTAAATAGTTACAGTGTACTGACATTCATAATTAAATTACTTTTCTATTGATCATTTTTATTGCTCTATTTCACATTTTACCATATTATTTATAGAACACAGTAATGAAATTCCATTCCTTTATTGCATTATTTGGTAAACAGTGTAACAAACTAGAGAACTAGAGTAATAAAATTAAGGTGATTTAGCAACAAAGCAATTCCCTAGATTTTAATGAAATTATGGAAAGTAATGACCTAAAGACTCTAAACTAGGACACAGTAATATGGGTCTGGACTTCACAGATTTAGGAATACAACTCTGAAAATGCAAATGATCTAAAATATAAAGTTGATTTTGATTATATATTGAAAATGAAAAGACATAAAGAGATAAATAATGCCCACGACTCTTCCTTTTTCCATGAATGGGGATCCCTGGCAACAAGCACAAGTGCTAACACTTAACGGGTTCTAAACGAATGTTCCTGACTGAATGACTTCAAATATGTAAGAATTTTAAAACAGGCCTTTGAGACAACTGACCTATTAGTTCTTAAGCACTCAAATGCACATTTTAGGATTATTTCCCAGAATACATTCTGCAGAAAGACTGTAAATCTACATAAATAAATATGAGAGTGAAAACTGCTGAATTTTTAAAATAAAATTTGAGCAGATCAAATATTTGGAGGCATGGAAATAACTTATTCTTTGATAAACATTCAAAGACACTGAAAGCTTATTCTAATAAGGTTTTAAGTTCTAGTTCCTATTAAATAAATAAAACTAAACACAAAAACAAATATCCTTGTGTTCATCTGATCATTCAACTCAAAGTATCCTAAAAAATTTACTTGTGTTTTAAAAGTTAAATTGATGCTAGACTGAGAAAAAAATGCATGTTATTTATTTACTCTAAAGCAAGTCATGGAAATATTATCTTTCCATTGTACGGATAGAAGCATTATACTGTGATGTCTTAGCAGCTGACAAAAACTTTTTTATTTGCTTTGTAATGTTGTTCTACGTATTGTTTTAAGAGACAGTGATTGTGTCTTACGTTATTTAACCCCCACAAAATTAATTGCACATGGAACTTTACTAATAATCAAAATATATGCATAGGGACCCAAAAGGGCTAACATATCACAAATGTATTGATCTACCAAAAACATACACCAAATATGAGTACTTATTTGTAGCCACATAGCTGATAACTGGAAAGACTAGGAACAGAAGTTGCTTCAAAGTGAGTAACATAAATTTAGGTCTGGAGTAATCTAACAAGATGTTTCTGTTCTTGTCAGAAAGTTAAAATAGTTTCACAAGAGACTGCAGTTCTCAAGGTTACACACTCACGAGATTCCTTAAAGACACTCTCTGCTTATTTATTTGTCTTCTCAACATCAGACTAAAAGCCTTAATTTTTTATTTTAATTTTACAGCCTGTTTGGATGTTAGATTAGGTCTTATTCATGGGATACAGATGCACTGTAGGCCCCAGGGATCTAGTGATATCAGTTAGTCCCTTTTTAAGCTAATTTTGCTTAAGGGTTTTCCTTTCTGACATATTCCATACAAGTATTTAATTGCACACATTTATTCACTTATATTTCTAATTAAACTTTTGCACTTGGGGTTATTTTTTCTTTTGTTTCATTTATTTCTTATTTGTATGTATTTATGGGATACAAGTGCAATTTTGCTACATTGCACTGGGGCGAAGTCAGGGCCTTCAGAGCATCCATCACTGGAAAAATGTACATTGTACCCACCAAGCAACCTCACATCATCCACATCCTCCTGCCTTCCATCACTCTGAGTCTCCATGGTCCATCATGCTACACTCAGCTTCCATGTATACACATTATTTAGCTCCCATGTGTAAGTGAGAACATGAGGTATTATTTGTTTTACTGTGTCTGGGTTCTTTTCCTTAAGATAATGGCCTCCGATTTTATCCATGTTGCTGCGAAAGACATGGTTTCATTCTTTTTATGGCTGAATAGTATGTTAGTGTATACACTATATACATAATATATTATATATAATAGTATATGTGTATATATACCACATTTTCTTTATCCAATCTTCCATCGGTGTACATTTATATTGATGCCATACCTTTGCTATTGTGAACAGTGCTGCACTAAACATACGGGTGCAGGTATCTTTTTTATATATTGATTTCTTTTTCTTTGGGTGGATACCCAGTAGGGGGATTGCTGGATCATATGGTAGTTGCATTTTTAGTTCTTTGAGGAATCTCCATATTGTTTTCCATAGAGATTGCACTAATTTATGTCCCCATCAACAGTGTATAAGAGTTCACTTTTCACCTCTTCTTCACAAGCACCTGGTATTTTTGTCTTTCTAATAATAGTCATTGTGATTGGTGTAAGATGACATTGCATTGTGATTTTAATTTGCATTTCTCTGATCAATAGTGATGTTGAACCTTTTTTCATATGGTCTTTTTTTATTGTTTGTTGTTTATAGGGGTACAGGTGTTTAGGTTACGTATGATGCCCTTGCCCCCCCTTCCCCCCAAGTCCCAGTCCCAAGAGTGTCCATCTCTCGGAGGGTGCACATTGCACCCTTTGTGTATGCATATATCCGTCCCCTCCTCCCCCCCTCGCCCCTCCCCCTTCCCCCTCCCTCCCTACCCGACATCCAATAGATGTTATTCTTATATGTACAC
>RJWJ010013682.1:0-39368 GCA_004363605.1 Indri indri | reverse complement strand
AAGAAACGAGGCAACTGCTTAAATTAAAAAAAACTTCCGCAGACACAATGCCGCTCTGATGGTGTTCACCCTTTTACCTAATCTCCTTTTAGGCAACTTCTCCGTTGCCTTCAAAGCCTGACACGTGGTTTAGAGGCTGGTCACAGGGAAGGAGCCCATGGGGACTGGTTTAAAATGCAGCGCACCCCACCTGTGCAACGGTAGCACCACCTGCAAGCTGGACAGCAAAGACACACACAGACCACGGAGCAAGTCCAGTCTGAACCATAGAAAACGTTGGGGAAGATCCGCCTTGCAGAATCCACTCCTGTTGGCCCAGTCACTCAGGGAGTGAGGACGCATGGCTCCACGGGGAACCGTATTCTTCCCACTTGCCCGTGGAAGGCAGAGCGGGAAAAACAACGGGCCGATTTCCATACCGGTATCGGGGAAAGGGTGCCCGGGATGGCGGTGGGAAGGAGGGCAGTGAGGTGGACAGTTGGAGTGGGCTCTCCTGTTGACGTCTATGCAGCCCCACCCGTTTGCTCCCAGCCCACCATGCACACACACACACAGACTTCCAGTTTGCATTCCTGCAGCCCTTTCTACTCGGGAGGACAAACCTTCCCCTGGGCTTGGGCTCTGGCCAGGCGCCCGTGCTGAGCTCTCTTCACAATGGCTTGGTGCACACCGATCAGATGCCAGCAGATGCCAGCCCTGAAGAGCAGCCAAGATGTGGGGGAGGCCTCTCCATTGATCCCTCTTGTTCCGATAGCCAGGGGTGGCTGATCGAGCTGGCTGTGGCAAAAGTGGGCACTGTGACTCCCAACACTTGACTGTGGCAGGGCGGATAAAAGAGGAACCCAGAACAAAAGGCTCTGTCTCGCCTGGACGGCACTCCCGCGGGCTGTGTGTGCTGAGTTTGCAGGACAGTGTGCCAGCGTCCTCAGCCGGGGAGGGACCCCGATCAACAGAGGAGGGAAGGCTCCCAGGCTGAGTGAGCCACACACTACATGAGCACCAGGTCCCAGGCAGGGCAGTGCTGAGCTTGCCATCTCCTAGTCCTGCTCATCCTTTGGTGTTTTGCTGCTCCTTGGACCAGGAAGTTCATCGTACTTAAGAAAACAAAAGTGTCCCCCTAGTCCTCAAAACCAGAATGGTTAGGCTGAAGAAACGCAGGCCCTGGCTGGCCAATGACCATCTGCAGGGTACCCTGGCTACAAGGCACCGTCACTGTAACTTCTCCGAGCCCTTCCGGCTGTTTCTACCATATGGTCTGAGCACTGAATTGGGTTCCAGGAGCTTGGGCTCTGCCAGAGGAGTGTGGGCAGGTCACTTAGCTGCTTTGAGCCTCCGTTTCCTCTTCTGTACGACAGGGATGACAACCCTGGCTAGAGAGGACCAGGGACGTGAGGCACAGCCATATACCCCAAAGAGGAAACCAGTGCCAGGCACCCCCAACCTGGGGTGGGCACAAGTGACCACTCCTTTCCTCTGCCTCCTGCCCCAGGACACCTGTGGCCACAGTCATCAACAATAGTACAGAATGCATTTAGAGTGTGACCACTTGAACCCTGCTAGTTTCCCAGCTATAATGACAACTTTCTTCCAATTCATGCGTGGGCATTTGGCATCCAAACGACGTTATTCTGCCTGTTACTGTGTTGGAGTTTCCCCTCCACATCTGCCGGACTGTCTATAACCACTTAGGCATAAAACAATCATCAATTCTTTAGAGAATTCTGACATAGGACATTTACAAATGTTCTGCTTACAGATCAGAACTTGAACTGTTGATGTGGACACCTCACCCACATTTCCCTGGGCTAGGACTGGTGACCTTTCTCCGGGGGGGGTCTGGATGTACTTGGACAGGAGACAACATTTCTCAGCATCATTCTGTAAAAGACTGGGAAGCCCTACTGCTAACACCAGGTTAAATCAGATCGGAGTGCGCAGTCCTGGGGACTATGCCCTGCAGCAGTGTGAGCAGTGGATGGTGGATTTTAGGCAGTGAAACCGGCTTAGTTGTCAAAGCGCTTAGTCACATATATTAGTCCCTTGAAACCTCTGAGCATCTCTGAGAAACGGGCAGGACCAGCATTCACGATTCCCATTTCAGAGATAAAGAGACGGAGGGTCAGAGAGGTTAAGACACATAAGTGTAGACTCGGAGCTGCAAATCAGCCCCTCGGTGTCTCTATCACACCATCCCAGGTTCTCAAGGCTCAAAGCACATTATCACTTTCCCGAGAGCCTTGAAGTTAAGTTTCTGTCCAGCATGGGATTCATCCTGGCAGCTCCATACTAAGCTTTATTAACACCTGAGTTACTGTGTGACATCCCTGTTTATTTTGGGGGAAACTGACTGATGGCCTCAGTTCTATTGCTTCGGTCATATGTTTGGATCAGGGAATAAATAGGAAGGAGGTGTTTTTGGTCTTCCTCAAATTTACTATTACGTAGAGGCGGCAATTTAGCACAGCCATGCAAACTGGGAGAAATCTGGCTTTTTTTGTACTCAAAGTGTTTGGAAAGGTTTGTGTTCTGACTTGGGTTGGTAGAGGAGGTGGTGGCATTTCTGCAAGAGTCAGATTCTGGTAAGTTTTGCTTTCCAGTGGACAAACCACTCTTCCTTCCATAAATCGGAGGAAGAAACCAAAATATCTGCTTGAGCCATGTTGCCAGATTTTCAGAGCAAAGCCAAAATTCAAATTTTCAGGTGAAATGCTCCCATTTTTAATGTTAGCAACTAATTTCAAAATGCCTAAGATATCGTGCAGGCTGAGCAAAACACAATGGGTCCTGGTCGCCTGTTTGTAACCCCTGAGTGCAGAGATATCAGGACAAGCAGGGAGTTTTCCAGCTGCTAAGACCGTAAGGGAACACACACATACACGCTGCTATGCTTTCCTTAGACGTTGCACAGCTTTCGTGAAAAGGGGCCTGGAAGGGGATGGAAGTGATGATTAACCCAAGTGCCCCTCTGTGTCTGTCTGGGCCAAGCCACAGCAGGATGCTGGAGCCCTGCCAGACGCTCCGCACTCTGGAGTGCCATGTCCTGCTCAGGGCTGCATTCGGTTTCCTTCCGAACACACGAGAAACGATGCAAGCAGGCTCCCAGCAGGACCCGAGGGGCAGTGCTGCTACGGTGGCAGGCAAAAGAAGCAGAGAAGGAAGCCCAGCGGGGTGATGGGCAGGTGCAGCGTGTGGCAAGACAGTGCATTTGCCTGGGTGGACTGCGCCCGCCTTGTGAACTGGGGCCCATCACTGAGTTCCTGAAGCTCGAGCCCCTGCGCTGCAGTGGCGGATGGCAATGCCAGCGCACTGTTCTCACCTTAGACCAGTCCCCCGTTTTCCACTCGTAGCAGCCTGAGTAGTCCTCACACGCCTCCTCAGCTCTCGGCCTCCTGGACGCGTCACATTTCCCTTGGGAGTTGGTGCACGTCACGGTCCGTTTCCGGGTCCCTTTACCACAGTTGGCAGAACACTGCAAGACACCGTTGCAATATGTAATCCAGTCCAATTTGGTTCCAGTCCATGAACATCTATTAAGTCCCTACTGTGTGCCACACCTGGTGTGGGGATGCAAACGTGAGGACCTCAGAAAGCTCAGTCTGCGGAGTCCTACATGTCTGAGAGGCCAGTGTCAGGGAGGGACACAGGAGTCAGGATTTGGAAGAACCTGGGGTGCCCAGAAGGTCAAATGAGGGGAGTGCAATTCAGTGGCTGCCTTAGGTCCAAAAGATCAGTGCAGTGCAGGAGTTCAAAGGGCAATTGCTGGGGGGAGTCGTGAGTAGAGTGGAGGACAGGGGACAGCTGGAGTAAGGTGAGGCCCCCAGAGCAGAGGGCTGAGGCCCTGGCACCTCCCACCTGCCTTGCCTGGGCCAGCCTGGGGCACAGGCCCGATCCAGGGTGGAGGAGGAGGAGACAGACAGAAAGCAAAGCCACAGGTAACCTTCTCACAAGGCAGGGGGCAAGCCTCCCAGAGAGTGCCAGGGAATGTTTTAAGGTGGACACCAAGAATGGTAGCAGAGGAATGCTCCAGTGCGTGTTTACTTGCTTCCTGGGAGACCTGGCAAGGGGCAGTGGGGAGGGGACCCGGGTGGGGCCTGAGAGCTGAGGAACGACGTGCGAGCCTTCGAGAGTTCAGCATTCCCATGCCCCCAGGCAGCAGGAGGGAGCGACGAGACACGGCGGCACTCTGCCAGGCGTCTGGAGCCCGCTCCTGGCACACTCCACAGAGGGGTCGGGGAGGGACGGTGCCCGGGCCGGCAAGAGCACTTCCCATCTCCAAAACCAAAGGAGAAGGAAGCCCGGGCAGAGCTGACGAGTGGCCTTGGGGAGGGCAAACTGACAAGTGCCTAGGAGCTGGCCCAGGGAGCCCTCCCTGTGACTTGCTGTGTGTGGGCCAGCGTGTGACTTCCCTGCGAGGCCCTGTCCCCACTGTGGATGTAAACATGTAACTTGGTGGGCTGAAAGCTGGATTCTGCCAAGGAGACTTCATACTTGCTCAGTTTACCAAAAATATGGCAGGTGACAGCAGTGTCTCAGAGTTACAACGAACTCAACTTTTAAAAAACAGCCCTCTGTGTCTGCTGAAAAAACGGTCCACAAAGGACAAATGTTATCTAGCTTTCTCTTTCCTATGAATTCATCTCAGCTCTCCATCTGAATGTCCTGGGGGATTTTCTTTCAAGACTAATCTAGACTGGTTTGTGTCAGAAGAAATACACACGCTTCAGAAACGGTTGATGTTCCCTGGGGGAGTCGGGAGAGTAGGCGTGTTACATCCTGCAGGTGGGGTGAGGGGCTGCTTTAAAGGAACCGTATCGGCTCGACTCTGCTCTGTTGCCTTGTACTTCAAGCACTGAACGTCCAGTCCATTTCTCGAGCAGTCCTAGGCTCAGCCCCCTCTGACCAGCACCCCATTCGCAGGTAGCCTTTGTCCTTGGGGAAGGGCAGTTGCTGGCTGACACCACCTCCAGAGGGACCCAGGAGGGGCGGTGTTGGGTTCTCTCTTTGCTCCCCATCAGGGATGGGGCCTGGAAGCTGAGGGCAGGAGGGACTCCCCACCTTCTGGTTCCTTCTGGATATTTGATCCCCCTCGTAATAAAGTCAGGAAGCAGCTGGGTGTGGGGAGTGAGCGATCAACACTGCTGTCTGAACAAAAGCCATCAATAAAAACCTGCCCATGAGGAATAAAACCCATTTGCTTACAGCAGAAGAAAGGCTCTCGGGCCTTCAGCACGTGGGGAGGCAGCAGAAATGCCAGTTTCGTGAGCTGCTCACGGCGGAATGGTTTGATTCCAAGTTAAATGTTTAGAAGGAAGCCCTTTGCTCGAGCCAGTGGCTAAACCAGCACTACGCTGAATGGTGTGGATACCAGTTCAGGATTAGGATTAGGTATACACAGAGGTAACAAACATACAGAAATTTCTTTAAAACTTGCTCCAATCATCTCACGTTTGCAAACGTTGTGATCATCAGTGTCGTAATGATACGTGATGACGTCAGGCTTGGTAGGAGGCGTTTTTCTCCCATAAGAGCATCGAGTGGAAAATGTATGGTTTTGATGTGGTTAAAACATGAATCTTGTTTAGACCAAGAACCAGGTCATCGAGGCCTACGGCTCACCTGGGAAGGGGAAAGGGAAGGGACTCATGCCAGCCTCTACCCTTCCAGGGGAAAAAAAAAGTCCCTTGAATGTTAAACTTGCAAACCTAAGTACATATAAAGAAAAAAAAAAAAAACAAACAAAAAAACAAATTTTAAAACTCTCCTCTTTTCCTAAAATATCATAAATGGTAAAGACTTGGGTCTTTAAATGAGTGCATGTCAAGATCTTTCTGAAAATTAAACTCAGTTTTAGAGCAACCAATGGCAGACTTTTTGTTCATTAAAAATGGGCTAATTTTTTATTCAGAATAATTCCAACTGTTTGGCAATAAAAGGGAACTTCAAAAATATTTTCCACACTGGAGAGTGTCTTGGATTGAGCCTCTTCGAGCTTCCCCAGACTACGGTGGGTGTTCCACCCTGGGGGAAGCCTGCCCTGTACTCAGCTGTTTTTTGTTGCTTTATAGCCAACCAAAATCAATATCGATGCAAAGTCGATGCAAATTCAATGCAAAGCCCTGAAGGATGACATCACCAAAGACAGAATCGTATTCTCAGGACCAGCCTTTGAAACGAAGATGTCAGGCTTAACTGATCTCTTTCCAAAATGTTTTATGGCACGAGATTTGTAATCGTGACTCGCACACTGAAAGCTGTCCCTCCCAGCATGCGACTCGCGCAGTCTACACGCTGCTGTGGCGTTAAAGGGAAGCCTTTGAAACCACCTTCCCAGCCTGGCCACACTACGGTGCAAATATGCTCAAAAGAGAATGAAAAGGTCGGTGGGAGTCTGTGTATCCACCTTCACGTGGGAACCGCTGTGGGCCACGGGATCAAACAGTACTCTCGCTGTGGTGTCAACATACACGCCATCAAAACATGAATGCATGGTACGTACCGTACGTACGCATGCTTTCGCGGCCACGTTGTCATGTCAGACTGGATTTGAGGACGTGTGAGCTAGAACATAACTCTGAGCAGGCCTGTGGGCGGGCGAGGGCTGTGAGGCACAGGAATGTCACAAACACGATGGGCAACGGGTGTCGTGTCAGGGTCCCTGTGGATGAGGCTCGGAAGCCCTTACTGTGGTTTCAGCCCCAGCAGCAAGCCCAGGCACCCACCTGTGACCACTCAGAAGCCTCCCAGATGGACAGGCAGTCTTGGCCTTCGCAGCTCTGCACCGGCGCTGGCCGGGGGCCTGGGCAGTACAGGGGCCGCGTGGCGACGTGGGTGCCATTCTGTAGTTGGTACACGCAGGTCACCTCCCGGTGCTGGAAGCCCTTCTCACAGGTCGCCGAGCAGGGGCTCCATGGGCCTGCCACCCACCTGCCAGAAGGGAGGAAAGACAGAGAGAGAATGAATGGGGCGAGAGGCCAACCTCCCCGGAGGGCCTTCCAGATGGACCATGGCATCCAGGGCAGGAGAGACGGAGGCAGACTCAGGGAGCTCTGTAATCAACTTTGCAAATAATTCTGGAACGTCGGAGCAGAGGGCCTGAGCTGAGTGGTCATCTGGCTCAACAGCCACCTCAGCACATTCTTTCTGCACACGGCACCCTACGGCAGATGGAGGTATCTGGTCACTTCCCTGCCAGGAGTGGCATCACATATCCCTCCTGTTGTCACGGAATGTGCTTTGTGCGATGGGGTGTGTGTGGACAGTGCTGCCGGCCACGTACTGGCAGAAGCTCTGAATGCGGCTAGGTGGTTTGGCACTGATCCTTTCTTTCTTGCCCTCTGCCAGGAGAACAGCAGGTCCCAATACAGCCTGTGCTCTGCAACGACACATCGTGACACTGTTGTGTGACACCGAGATGTCGCCTACTTGGTCCCTGGCTGAGCCAGCCAGCGTTGCCCTCTCTTGTCTTGCCTTCAACAGTCCTAGCTCCCAGGACCTCACCACTTGACAAGGCGCCTTAACCCCTGGAGGGCTGGGTCTGACAGCCATTCGGCTCTTCCTCATTAGTCAAAACAGTCCGGAATTCCACCCGAAACCAAACCTGACCACGCTGAGCTGCCCTGTTGTTCAGGAACGTCTGTGGCACTTCCCCTCCTGCAGGGCACCAGCTGGTGCCGGCACCCGTTGCTGTCCAGTTCCGGCTGACCTGCTCAGCCTTCCACCCACGCACTGCACGTTTACGCAGGGCTTCCCTCGTGCCTAGGCAAGGTCCGGGTTCTGATGATAAGTTAGTGACTGAAACAAAGTCCCTGCCCTCGGGACCTTACATTCTCATGGAGACAGACAGTAAACCAGTGAACAAATGTAATACAACATAACACAGCAGACGTAACATAGGCACTACCTGTGAATAGACTATGTCACACGGTCACAAGTGCTTTAGCGACAAGTCCGGCAGCATTAGGCAGAACAGGGCTTACGTGGGGTGAGCGCTGTTTTACACAGAGCAGCGAGGGAGGCCTCTCTGGTAAGCTGACATCTGAGCAGAGCCTGGGAGGAAGGGAGCCACGAGCATCTGGAGAAAGACTTCCAGGCAGAGGCCACGGCGGGTGCAAAGGCCCTGGTGGACCAGCGACAAGGAGTCCAGTGTGGCTGGGGGAGGGAGGGAGCAGGGGAGTGAGAGGAGAAGGTGGGATCTGGGAGGCGGAAGGGTGGGACACCTGGGCCCTGGCCAGCCCCTGTGGCTTTCGTTGGAATAGATGGTGTCCTGGAAGGCTTTGAGAGAGGAGCGACACGCTCCTTTGGCTCCGAGAGGGCCACTCTGGCTCTGCATGGATACCAGTTTATAGTGGGCAAGAGTGGTGGCGGCGAGACCAGGGAGGGGACTCCTGCAAGGGTCCAGGAGAGACGCGGCAGTGGCTTGAAGCAGCTGGGTGTGGTGCAGGTGCCTCTAGGACTGAGAAGACGGAGCTGCCTGCCTCTGCCCCTTCACCCCACGCTGGTCCTCCTCGTCCCAGGCCGCCTCCTCTGGAACTAATTTCCGATCCCCTAGGCAGACTCATCCCTCTGTCCTCGGGCTCCGAGGGCCTCGCTGGAGTGATGCTGTTCTTCTTGGACCGACTGCCGTGCAGGGATGGGAATGGCGATGCCTCCTTGGGGAGCAGTTGTGAGGACAAGCGGCGTATCGCCTGTAAGCTGCTTACAACGTTGTCTGGCACATGTAAGCCCATATGACTGTTAGCTATTATTGCAGTTATCTTCTTTTTGGTAGGAGACAACGAACTCCCAGACGGTAGTGCATGAGTCTCCTATCTCAGCAACTGGTAACTGCGCAAACAACACTAAAAGAATTGCAGTAAATTTTACACATTTTTTCCTAGTTCTGCCTTTGGAGTAACCGAGATGCCTTCTTAAATATGTGACATAGCTCTTCTTATTACCCTTTAAGGCTTCTCTTCTCTTGATCAAAATAGTTGGCATGTGGCAGATTTTCAATTTCTCCCATTCTATTCCCTAATCAGTCACTACTGTTCCTTGCAGTGGATGAAATGGCCCAGATGCGGTCTGGAAGCAGCAGGAATGAATGTGATAATTTTCTCTCTCTTTAAATGGAGAATCTGCCTTCACTAACACTGCCCAACTTTGCACCCTTATTTCTACATTTTTAAGCAGCCAGATCTACCTCTGTTAGCTCTATTCCCTCCCCGCACCTGCCTTTTTTAGCCTCTCATGAACCAACTCCCAGCCTGATCTCCTCTGTCCTGCCCTTTTGCAATTGACTTTGTGAATACAAATGTCAGGCTTTGGAGTGAGACCTGTTCGTGGCTATTGTGCTGATCTCAACTATGAAAACAGCTTTGAATCTGCTCCTGTCTTTTGTATTTGCTGAGCCTGAGAAGCGGGACCCCAAGGTCATGCTCGTGGGAACATCACCTGCCTGGAAGTGCATGCCATGGCCACAGGACGCATCTCTGTTCCTGGGCACATGACCAGGGCATGTCTGGTGAACCTGGATGGTGACTGTGGTCCACACAGAGGTCACACCCAGGACACATGGGGCGGAGGGTGGTGTGGGGGAAGGGCCGGGAGAGGCTCAGCAGTCCTGACCGGCACGTGTCTATACCTTCCACTCTGTCACTGACTTGAAAAGTCAGGTTTGCAGGAAAGAGAGTCAAGAAGAAGGTGGAAAAACAATTTCATTCAAAAGGTTTTGTATATTTGAGAGGCTTCACACAAAAATGGTTTCTCAATTTGGGCAATTTGGAGAAACTGACTAGGGAGGGGTGCTGTCTTCACGGGTGAAGCTCCTGCAGAGCTGCAAGGGATGGCCTTCCAGACTCTTCTCTCCTTTGCTTCTGCTGGCAGAATGGAAAACAGCCCATGCACCTCTCCTTCCTGCCATCCGACCCTTTCCAGAAGCATCCTCATGACCTCCCTCCTTGCTGCTGCCCAGGGCCTTGCGGAGGGATGGACGGCACAGCCCCCAGCACAGGAGGACACGGATGGAGCCGTGTCTGACCGCTCTGCTCCCGAGCCGGGGTGTCCACCATTCGCCCCTCTCCTGAGGCCCACTACTCCCTCAGAGTTCCATGGTCATTGCCAGATGTACTGATGAGCCTCCATTTCCCAGGAATGGCTGGGATTCAGACAAGCTCTGCCTGCCACCAAAGCAGCCCCTGAATCTACCACGTGGGGCTGTGAGTCTCTCGGTTGAGAAAGGAGCGTGAATACATTGCAGCTGCAGGTCACACACCAGGCAGCTCGGTGCGCGTCCCTCACTTCACGCCCCTCCTTCCTCCCCCAGTTCCTGCGTCCCAGCTCTGCCCAGGGTTTCAGATGCACAGATGCAAGTGTGGCTCAGTCCCCAGGAGCCTGACATCTGGTCAGAGCAGCAGCAGGTGGCTCACTGCCAGGTGGAGGTGAGCACAGGCCTTAGGGGCGGTGCCTCGCTCCGCCTCAGGGCCAGAGTCTGGAGGAGGTGATGTCCGAGCTGAGTCTTGGTCAGCAGCCTCAGCTGGGAATCAGCTGGGCCGTGGTATCTTGCTTGACTCAGTAGCTATTTGTCATTCTGACACTTGATAGATTTTTAAAAAAATGGTGATGGTAAGATACTTGCATGCCCACATTCACAGCAGTATTATTCACAATAGCCAAAAGGTCGAAGCAACCCAAGTGTCCCCGGGAGGATGAATGTGCAAACAAAGCATGGTACGACCACAAGGGAATATTACTCAGTTGTCCAAAGGACCAAGATTCTGCCGCATGCTACAACATGGGTGAACTTGAAAACATTATACTGAGTGAAATAAGCCGGTTGCAAAGGACAAATACCAGGTGGTTCCACTTCCATGAGGTCTCTGGAGTCATCAGACAGCTAGAGACAGGAAGTGGGGTGGAGGGTGCCGGGGCTGGGGCGAGGAGGGGCTGGGGGTTGGTGTTTCGTGGGTGCAGAGTTTCCGTTTGGGAAGACGGGGAAGTTCTGTGATTGGATGGTGGTGCCGGCTGCACGATGGGAATGCACTTGATGCACTGAGCTGTCCACTTAAAAAGGGTTAAGATGCCAAATTTTATTTATGTATGTTTTACCACAATTAAAAAAGAAAAAGATGATAGCAGTGGGTGGTTAGGAGCAGGTGGTAAACAGGGGGAAAAAGGCAAAGAACTGAAGCGTTTCCCAAGCTGCGGGAAGCCCAAGGTGAGACAAGGAAAGAGACCAGTTTACAGCCTTGTGCTGACACCTGGTACCTGCGGAGTGTTCCTGCTCAGGGCATGCAGGTCACGCGTGGCTGAGAGAAACCTTTTCACTCGAACACCCCTGGCCCCAGGAGACCATCGACAACACCAGAACAGCATCGTCCAACTGAACGTTACCATGCAATCACACTGATTCCAAATCCAGTCATTCGGGAAAGGCACTGCAGTTCTATAAAACCATTTATGTTCCAGTTACAACTAGAGCCCTACTTTTTTTTCACTCGTGACCCCTAAAAACTTTAACAGCAAAATTTAGTAGCCAGGTTTGAGTTAGTAGGTCTTCTTAAAAGCCATGGAACTGTAATTCTTTAGGAAGCCACCGTTAACACGTCTCTAGGGCAGGTCACCCGTTCTCCGCTTCCTCTGGAAGAGTCAGATCAGACCCTGCTTCCTTCTCGGTACAGCACAGACTCCATTTCTCTGCATGTACTTCACGTTAAATCGTTCCAGTGAGATACTTCGAGCGGCTCAGTGACTATGAGACCTTTTATTCTTTTTTAATTGCTGCTATAACAAATTACCACAAATTTAATGGTGTAAAACAACAGAGATTGATTCTGTTACAGCCCTGGGGTCAGAGGTCTGACACGCGTCTCACTGGTCCACGGTCAGGGTGTCAGGAGGGCCGACTCCCACCGGGGAGACTCCAGGTAAGAGTCTGTTTCCTCTTCTCCGGCTGGACGCTGCCCGCACGCCTTGGCTTGCGGCCTCTCCCTCCACCTTCAAGGCCACCAGCGTCAGGTACGTCTTTCTCACACTGTGTCACTCTGAGCCTCTCTTCTGCCCTGTCTCCCACGTTGAAGGACCCTTGTGATGACACTGAACCCCCCCAGATAATTTCTCTATTTGAAGGCCAGCTGATTACTAGCTTGTATTAGTTTGCTGGGATTGCTGAAAAAAAGTACCACAAACTGGGTGGCTAAAAACCCCCTGAAATTTATTTTATCAAGTTCTGGAGACAAGAAGTCCAAAATCAAAGTGTTGGCAGGGTTGGTCCCTTGGGAGGGCCCTGAGGGACAACCTGTCCTGTATCTCTCTCCCACGTTGCAGCAATGGTGGGTGGTCCTTGGCATTTCTTGGATTGTGGAAGCATCACTCCAGTCTCTGCCTTCATCTTCACGTGGTGTTCTCCCCGTGCGTCCATGTCCTTACGTGGCCGTCTTCTTATAAGGATGCCAGTCACATTGGATTAGGGGCCTGCCCTACCTCCGTACGACGTCATCTTAACTAATTACAATTTCCAAATAAGGTTATATCCTGAGATGCTGGGGGTTAGGACACAACCTTAACACACTCTGCAGCCTTACTTCCCCTTTGCCACGTAAGGTAACATTCATGGGTTCTAGGGATTAGGGTGTGGATGTCTTTGGGGCCATTACACAGCCTACCACAGACCCGACACATTCACAGTTACGAGAAACTTCAACTTCTATTGAAAATTCGGTTTCTATTTACATCTTGAGTTGGCTGAGATTTAAACGAGGCAAAGCTTGTGGGATCTACTGAGATGTGACTTAGTTGTCCCAAAAAAAAACAATGGCATCATCAGGGTCACATTCTTCTGACACAGTTACTTTATGCTGAACATAGAGTGGCTCTCAAATACAGATAGCCAAAAAAGAGGACACTGGAAGGTCGTTTATTTTCAATAACTTTAAATCATAAAAACAGTGTGACATGTTGTACTTAAAATCTGAGCTACCAAGTAGTTTGTCCAAGGGGTCCAGTGTCAACTTTCTCCCTCCCCCAAATGGGTGGAAGGCAGGCTCTGGCACTGGCTGAACACCAATCTGTGCCAATCTGTGTGCTAGGAATGTTCCCTACATTTGCTAAATCAACGAAAGTAAGGAAGCAAGATGCCTTACATGATTCTCTGAGCATCTGTTACAGAGACTGGCAACTTCCAGACGGGCACACAAATAAGCCACACATACAATGTCACAACAGGAAATGAAGGACAGGAAATAGCCCCAGAAGCTCCAGGAAGCCACCAGGCAAGCCAGAGAGAGAACAGCCAGTAGGATGGTTAACTTGCTCAACCTTAGCTTGTTTGTTCCCCAGACACGAGTGCCAACCTCATGCCGAGTCCCGACCCAAGGGCTGAGGCACTCGACTCAGTGCCCCCACCTGCATGGAGCTCTTGTCAAGTGTGTGGCCCTTGGAGGAGGAAAACATATAAGCAGGCAGTTTCCTTACCCTCTACCAAGCTCTGGGAAGGAAATGGAGCTTGATTTGGGTCCTAAAGGTCAAAGAGAAGTTGTCCAACGAAAGCCCCAGGACTCAGCGCTCTGACAGAGGGAGCCTGCCCACGAGACATCCAGGAGGGGGAGAGCAGATGCACATGCCCAGTTGGGATGTCTGGTTCAGGGAAGGTCCTTTAGGCTGGGGTGGGACAGAGGAGGCTTCGGGTGCCTCTGGCAGTGCCTTGGGGCAAAACGATGGCTTTCCCCAAGGCAGTGGTGGGGAGATGAAGACAGGCCCTGACAGACGACTCTTAGAGGGTGGAGGTGCCAGGGCTTTGGGACCGTGGGGTCAGGGAGAGAAAGGAGCCAACAGAGCCAAGCTCAGGATCCGGACAGCCCGGGGCATGGGTGGTGCCTTCCTGAGAGGGAGCACGTGGGGAGGAGCTGGCCCCGGGGCGGAGGGTGGTGTCGGGAAGGGTCTGCCGGGCACAGGCAGGTTGGAGACACAGGGTTGGGGAGTCATGAGCGAGTCTGAAAGAACAGGTTCACACTTAGCCCTGGAGGGTCAGCCCTGTGACCCCAATGCAGGCAAGGTCACCCCTCTCTTTTGTGCCCTGTCCTTTCCCACCTGCCGTCTGGCTCTCAAGCCCACTGTAGAGGAAGGGGCACGAGGCCCGCTGGTCTCCCTCCGCGGAGGGAGAAACCAACTTGGGGAGGCAGCAGGACTAGCCCAGGGACCCCAGCTCCTAGGCAGGTGGGTCCTCTGCGCCCTCATCCCAGGCTTTCTTTTTTCATTCATATACTCACTCCTGCGGGGGCTGCACCCGACCGGCCTCATCGTGAGCACTCCGGGAGTAAAGGTGCCTGCGCACTGAAGTCAGACACTCCCAGTTCTCAGAGGCACCCTGGGGTCAGACAGGCTGGGGACTCACATCCTCACTCCACCGACTTGCCAGCTGAGTGACCTGGCGGGAGTTGGCCTTCGAGCCTCAGTTTCCCCCTTTGTAAAATGTTGGTGTTAGCTCTTGTCTCACGGGCAGCATGTTGGAGGTGTGACTGAGGTGACTGCTACCCAGTGCTCAGCCTAGGCTGACCCTCCCAGGCCTGATAAATCCCAGCTGTGACGACTGCTGTGACTGTGATTCTCAGTCTAGGCACAGGCTTTGCTAAGAGGAGCCGTTGTTCCCCCAAAGCCCTCTGGAACGGGCAGTCTGTGTGGATGTTCTAAACCAAAACAGAGACAAATTCATCTTAATTTTTTTCTAATTTTCAATATGCTTGCATGATTCAGATGAGAGGAAGAGGAAAAACAGCCCCAGGCCTCTGTTTGAGCACGGACTCCAATAGCCTGGTGCCACCTCCTCTGGGCTTGGGGTTCCTCACCTGTAAAACAGGGGCCAGAACAGTGGGCATGTCTGTGAGAACTGGACGATAAGCACGCAGCAGGCAAAGCATGCAGCAGATGCCCTGCAGGGGGGCTGCAGGGATGTGCGTCCCTCCCTTTCTCCCTGGTGCAGGGCCACTGGCCACGGGGCTGTGAACGTCCAGCCCAGGGAAAGCAAACGCTTTGCTCTACCTTACTGTGGGAGGCAAGGCCTTTCCCAGGGCACCTGCAACTTCGTTCACCTTGTGTGCTGCGGGCTGGGAGGGAGGGAGGGGACATGACAAAGGCTGGTCAGCCCAGAGCCTGTGCTCCCAGGCCCTTCCCAAGAAACACCCTGGAGGACCTGGGCAGCATCGGCCTCTCCTGCCTGCCTGACACCGAGTCCCTCTCACGGCCCCTGGCAGACTGTGGCCAGCAACTGTTATGAGAACAAGCAAAACACACATTTAACATGTGCCGTGTATCATCTCTGAAGATGTGTGGCTGCTTTTATTGAACAGATGTCTGCAAAGGAGCGGGAGAGGAGGCACACTGTGACTTAACGAGCTGGGCTGTGATATTCTCCCAGGGGACCCAGAGGGACGCTTTACAGCTGCACGTGAGGGTTCAACACGGCCTCTCTCCACTTAAAACGTGAGAATTATGAGTTCTCACATACGTTTGCTCGAAAAGTAATATTATTCACGTATTTGTTTTTTAAAAGAGGAAATGAAAATCTGAAGCGCATCGTAAGGAGCGACGTGCAGGTCTGTGAATACGAGCTTTTCTGGAAGCAGGGACACTTCTGCCTGCGGAGAGGCCCAGCAGTGCGGAGAAAGCTCTCTTCTGTAGGGTTAATAATGTGGACTACTGAAAGAAACAGCCTTCAGCCTCAAATCTTGATTTAAAAAACACTCATTTCTAGGCTTCAGTATATTAGTTCACCCCTGAAAATTGAGATAGGTGATTGCCCAGGATCTGAGACCCTTCCATGTTTTCCTGAAAAGGTCCTTGGACCATTGTGGTTCATTCTCATTTGCTGGGGAAAGAAAGAGAAAGGAGGCAAGGAGGAAAGGGGGGAGGAGGTGGCGGGTAAGGAAAGAAGGGCTTCAATACTTTGCTAAAATATGGTTGAAGGGAAGATATTTCTAAAATAATTTCTCTAATTATGACATTTTGGAGAGCTTCCTATGTGCCAGGAAATGTTCTGAGCACTTTACATGATTCAATTTATTTGATCCTTGCAATGATCCTACGCAGACCCATTCTACAGATAAGGAAATTGAGGCATAGAGAGGTTAAGTGCCTCGTTCAAGGTCACACATTAGTGGGTGGCAGAGCCATTTTTCAGCAGTTTCATGAAGATATAATTCACATGCCATACAATTCATCCATTTAAAGAATACAATTCAAAATATTCGGAGTATTATCATCACTCCAAAAAGATACACTTTAGTTGACATCCTCCAGTACCCTCGCCCCATTCCTCCCAGTTCTGGACAATCCTAAATCCGCGGTCTCCATAGATTTGCCTATTCTGGATGTTTCATAGAAGTGGAGTCATATAACATGTGGTGTACTGTGACTGCCTTCTTTCAATTAGCCTGATGTTTTTAAGGTTCATCCATGTTGTGAAAGTATATCTGCACTTTATTCCTTTTTACTACCAAATTATATTTTGTTGAATGGATATACCATATTTTATTTATCCATTCAGCAGTGGACGGAAATTTGGGTTGTTTCCACATTTTGACAATGTTGAATAATGCTACTATAAACATCTATGCATCAGTTTTTGTATGGACTCATGTTCTCATTTCTCCTGGGTATATACCTAGGAATAGAATTACTGTATCACACAGGAACTCTCTGTTTAACAATGTGATGAATGCCAGGCTGTCTTCAATAGCAGCGACACCATTTTACATTCCCACCAGCAGTGTACGAAGGTTCTAACTTCTCTATATCCTCACAAATAGTGCTATCATTGGTCTGCCTTTTTTTTGATTATAAATACCTTAGTGGGTGTAAAGTGGTATCTCATAGTGTATTTTTTATTGTGGTAAAATATACATAATGAAATTTACCATCTTAACCATTTGTAAGTGTGCAATTGAATGGCATTACGTACATTCAAATTATCGTATAACCATCACCACCATCCATCTCCAAAACTTTTTGTCTTCCCAAACTGAAACTCCATCCCATTAAATACTAACTCCCCACTCCCTTCTCTCCCCAGCCCCTGGCACCCACCACTCTACTTTCTGTCTCGGTGAATTCACTAATCTAGGAACCTTATATAAGTGGATCACATAGTACCTGTCCTTCTGTGACTGGCTTATTTCACTCAGCATAATGTCCTTAAGGTTCATACAAGTTGTAGCACGTGTCAGAATTCCCTTCCTTTGTAAGGATGACTACACAAATCAATTAGGAAAATACAGCCCAATCAGATAACAGACAAAGAACAGGAGACTAAATCACAGAAGAAGAAAATAAATATCTGCCAAACGTATGCGAATACCAAACCTCGCTACAGAGCAAGGGATTTAAACAAATCAAACAATAAGGCACCATTTCATGCCCATCAGATTGGCATCACGGAACAGCATGACTAAACCAGATTTGGCCATGACTGGAGAAATGGGAGTTCTCACACAGTGTTGGTGAGACAGCATCTACAGGTAAAGTTCAAGGTGTATACAGCCTATGACTTAGCAATTCCACTTCTAGGGAAACAGGTTCTTGTACAGGTACCCAAGGAAACTGAACAAGGATGTTCACTGGATAACTGTATAAACCCGAAATGGTAAACCACCTAAATGTCCATCAGTGGTGGAATGAGTAAATAAAGAAGATGAAATACTATAAAGAAAGTAGACACACCAGAGCTACAGCAGTGACACGGACAATTCCCAGAGGCAAGATGGATGTACATATGCTAACACGCTGTTTACGACATGCCAGACAATACTTTTTTGGGGTGGATACATACATATATAGTAAAAATGTGAAGCATATATACCAATAGGGGGAAGGAGGAATATGGGCTTGGGGAGGAGTCAAAGAGAACTTTCAATGTGTTTATAAACATATCATCACTTAAAAGATGCGAACAAGTACGGCAATTGTGAAGATCTGTTAAAACTGGGAGGTGTAGATTAGTTAATCTCAGTTCTTTTCTGCATAAATGAAAATTTCTATAAGAAAAATACTCACAGAAGCTACAGTCAGGCCCGTATGTTCTAGCTGACCTCGGCTGCACAGAGTGGCTGAGCCTGTGGTCCATTGAGCACGTGGTGTCTGGCATAAGGGGCAGACCAGACACCAGACACTGGGACCCAGCCCACGGTGGCCGTGTGGTCAAGTGTTGCCACACCTTTCATTTTCAAAAGTAAAGCTGGAAATCCAGAGTCCTATTGCAATCTTTGGATTTAAAAATGTTGGAAATGAATTCTAAAACCTTATGTGTGGGCCAAGCCATGTCTGCTGTGGAATTTGGCCCTGTAGCCTCCAGTCTAGGACTTTACACTTAAATATCCTGAGCTGGTGGCTGTGGCGGTTTTGCACCTAAACCCAAGTGGCCGGATGTGTGTCTCCCTCCAGCTCTCCCCTGGAGATGACACCACACGCTGGCTTGCCACACGGGTCCTCTGACATCGCTTTGTTTGGATCACCTACTACACGCACATGCTAGCTTGCCTTTGAGTTGGCTTAACAGGTTAGCTCCAAGCATTTTGTCTTAAGAAGATTTGGAAAAAAAGACTCCCACAGATTAATGGTGTGACATGGTCTTCCCAGGACACCAGTCGGAACAGCAGTACCTGCCAGAAACAAACACCAAAGCCCTGAACCAAGCGGGCTGCAGAAAACCCCCGGAGGCCTGATTAACACCAGCGGGAGTCCCTGCCCAGCCAGCCTGGCTGCCCAGCCCGCGGAGTTATTCAACGTGAAAGCATGCAAGCAGACCTCCCCAGCATCACACCCCTGCTGCTGCCCCACTCTGGCTACGAAAACGCTCAGAATTTCACAAGACTCTCAGAAAATGTTCCTGGGGCTGGTTCTCGGGAGTCTGAGCGAGCCAGCTCTGTGTGTCCTGGAAGGGGGACGAAGGGAAAGGGCTCCTGAGGGCCGCTGTGTTTGGAGGGGCAGAGGCAGGGCTCCGACGCGACCAAGCCGGCTGCCTGGGGCTCAGGGCTCGCCCTGCGAGGGTTCTGGCACACAGCTTTACCAGCAGGGGAAGTCACAGCTCTGCCCAAATCCCCACCCACAACCACCTTTAATTGCAAGCCACACTCTCCTGGACTCCCCCTCCCCGCGTACTCAGGAGCCAGTGAGGTCCCCTGACAACGATCTCCGATCTCCGATCTCCGAGGGGACTCTCTGTTGGTCTATTTTGAGTTCCTGGTGCCTCATAACATGCTGCTGTGTTAGAAGTAGTGGCCCTGGTGGTCATGGCTTATAAAGGCCATGTCTACAGTAAACTTGAAAAGAGACGGCCTGGGGAGACAGACATCCAGGTGGGAGCCATGTGGAGACAGCTGGTTCCTGGGGACCCAAATCCTGACTCAGTGGCTGGCATTTGACAGCGTCTGCCTTGCTGCGCTAATTGCAGTGACTCTGGGTGCTTGTTGAGTGCAACTTGTCACAAGGATCCTTAGTACAGATGACAGCTTTGACACTTTGACTCTGACAACACTCTTCCTTATTTCTGCCTGCTTCTGCCCAGGCCTCCAGGTGTGCTGGGGACGCTTGCCACTCCGCCTTCTACTTCTCCGTCCCTGCCTCCCGCCCCGTCCTCTGAGCCGGCTCTTCCCTACCCTCTTCCCTCCCCTCGGTTCAGTCTTTGGCTCCTTCGTTCTCACGGCTCATGTAAGGATAACTCTTCTGCAGACCTCATTTATGCTACGGTTTCCACGAGCACTGTGATGCAGGGGACCCCTGACTCTCCACCTTGGGAGGCTCAGGCCCGTGGGATTGACAGTTTGAAGGACAGCAGGGAGTCCTACCGCGCCCGTGGCTCAGGGTGGGTGCGCACAGTCACAAACTATTCTTCTATTCCCATCGCTGAAGTCCTCTGGCCGCTCCTTTTCCAAAGACCAGACGTGTGATCACACGGGGGTCAGTTTGGACTGCTGTCCGTGCTGTGTCCAAGCAAGTGCTAAGTCTCACCAAGCCAACCCCCTTGAGGGATCTCAAATCTGCCTCCCCCTCCCCGTGCCCGTGTCTACCTTTACCTGGGGTACCATAACAGTCTCCTAACTGGCCTCCTCACATGCAATCTCTTTTCCCTGCCAAGTAATCTTGCCGCAGCTTCAGTCATGCTACTTCCTCACTCTAAAACCTTTGATGGCTCCCTTGTGCCTAATGCCTTTCATATCCTGGGCCTCTAGCATTTAAGACCCAGGCTGATGATTTAGTCATTCATTCGGCCCGTGCTTCTCTGTTGTTACACCCAGGGTACTGCAGGATTCTTTGACTGACTGGGTAAACAAAAATAAAACTCTGAACTAAGAAAAATAAGAATTAGGATAGATTAAGATAAGAGAAACCAGCCTTATCACTCTGCATTGGTCAGCTGCATGCACTCCTTCCTCCTGGATGTTGGATATTCCCTGACCTTGAGATGCTGTCACTGTTCCCTCTGCCTGCACACCCCCCTCGCTTCTCTCAGGTGGTCGATCTCAAGTACATGCTCCTCCTTGAGCTCCTCCATAGGTCCTAGATGTGTCCTCTTCCACTGTTGGCACTTCTAAGGCTCTCCAAAGGGTCTAAATGATACTGTCCCCCACCACTATCCTAACCTTGCTATGACTTAGAGACTCCTAGGAGTCAAGAAGCTCAATTCTAGATACCATCCGGGCTCACTGGCTAAGTCTTTGTTGATCTTGGCTACTGAAATTCCCCCAGGTTCAGTTTTCCCATCTGTGAAATGGGGTGAAAGCCTCATACTCATTCGTTTCTCACATGGGTGTGCCAACTATCGATCATATACGGTCACCTGCTATCATCTGGGATCACCTTCTGGGTCAACTCGGGTACATCACGAAGGGTCTGCACACACAGCACCCCACATGCACTGTTTTGGCCACCCCTCCCAGTGCTGGACCTCACGAAGGCAGCGTGTTCTGAGCACACCCTAAACCTCGGCTCCAGCATGTTGGAGAGACAGTGCATATTCATGCTGCTGGCTAATAAAACAACCAGCAGTTTCCTATAAAAAGTGACAGTGGGATAAATCTACAATAAAATATTCATGCCCTTTATTTCACTTCACAGAAAGATTCAAACATCCCAACCCAATGGAGTCACAGCAGCTGCTGGGCAGATGTTCTTCAGGCAGGCAAATGAGAGACAGTAATTAGCCTCAATTAAGTTCTCAGTAAATTATGTAACGGAGACCTTCAGCCACCCAGCCCTTACCGGCTTGCTGAGCCAAAGGCAGTGGACCTGGTCCAGAACTAGTTAGAAACTTTGGACCGCTTTGACTAATTCATGTTCTGAGTAAATTGCAGAATCCTGGCATGAGAGGAAATAATGAATACCATAACCACTTTCAATTGAAAATAATAATTTGTTAATAATTTTAATAGCTAATGAGCTACAGAAACTGTGTCCTTGAATCCTCCAGCAGAAAGGAAAGAGATTCATTTTATTTCTGGCTTTACTCGGTCTACAGCATTAAATCACCCTGTATGCTTTTGAGATGTGTTCAGCAAGCGTCCTGTCAGACGATCTGTTTTCACTAGAACACTGCTGCTTCTCCTTGAGTTTTAAAGAACAGTTTCCTATGTGTCTGCTCAGCAAAGGTGTTTCTGTATATTTGGGCTTTAGGGATTTCCCACCAAGAGCACAGGACACTGGCCGGCCCCCATTCTGCCTTCAAGACCCTGAGAGAAGAGACTCCTACGGCAAGTGGTGTCCAACCGAGTTTTGTTACATGTTTTCCCTTCTCCTCCAAGGAGTAGGAGGTTGTCGATTTTGTTATTAGGTAAGCAGCAGACAATTTTATTTGGAGAACTGTAGAGAATGTCCCACTCCCTGGTGAAGTACTATACTCAGGGCCACTCAGGTCCAGACTTCCTTTCTTCATTCACAAAGGCCTGGTCACGTTTTGCTGTCCCTACCTCTTCTGAAGGACCGTTTCTAGCACAGAGCCTGGTGCTTGTTAAGGACACCACAAGTGTGTTTATAATTTAATTGAATTCTATGGTTGTCAATGAAGAAAATTGAGAAGTGACCGGAGCTTACTAAAGTGATCTTTCTGCTCATCTCCACGGGATCTTGGTCTAAACTTTCACTCATTTCATAAGAGAAATCTCTTCTATAGCCATATTTTCTGTTTACCTAGTAGAAATTACAAAATTCATGCAAACTGTAGAAAATCTGGGAGGTACACAAAAACATAAAGCAAGAGAACCAAAGAGCACATATGATCCTAGTTTTTTTTCTCAAACATATTTTCTTTAATGTTGATATCATACTGTAAACAAACCATTTTATATTCTGCATCAGTACTGATAAGAGAAGAAACTCCCATGAGATCAAAAATCTTTTCTAAAGATTGGCTTTCTAATGCTTGTATGATACTCTGTCTTACAGACAAAGCCATAAATTACTTGACCAGTGCATACTTGTTAGACTTTTGGGTAGTTACTAACTTTGTCCATATTTTGGATGATTTCCAAAGGGTGGAAATGAAAGTTCTAGATCCAAGGTGATGAGCAACAACATATTCAGAAGACCAGTGGGGACTTGCTTGGATCTTCTGCATGCTGGGGAGCTCATTACAATATGACCTGGCCACATCTGTCCCACTAGCCTGCTGGGCATCAGAAGAGCCTTGTTCTCTAGGTGACAATGCTTTATGTATGCACAGGCACTGGGACAAGAAGGTCTCTGAAAGCCCTTTTATGCCTCCCTTTAGCTTCAGCCCATGCACACAGCCCTTTAGCTGTTCATCATGAGGCAACAGAATCCAGGCCACTGGCCCTCCCCCTACCTCTCTTGCTTTGGACAGACCCAGCCAATGTTTCCTCAGCATGTGGCTTCAACAAATATGTGCCTGGTTGTAACCTGACCAGCCTCAAGTAAATAAACAACATGAACAACACTAATTGGATCCTTCATCATGCCAGATGTTACATGCTTTAGTCTTCACTCGACTCCCAATTATAATAGACGAGGAAATGGGAGCTCCCATAAAGTAACCTTCTCAGGGTCACACAGCCAGTGAGAGATGAGGTGGGCTGAGGTGTCCCTGTGTGTCATTAAAAACCAAATCACACTCCAGCAGTGCTGGTGTGATACAACACAGCCACCACTTCCTGGTGCCTCAACATGCCTTGGCACAAATCCCAGAAGGGCATGGGCTATTCCTACAGGGATGGAACTGCCTCATTTCTCTTTTGGTCTATCCACCCAGAAAGAAGCTCTGGAAGACAGAGAGGAGTCCCTTCATCCTAGTTTAGCCTTAGACTGGACACAGTATCTGGCACACAGGAAGCACTCAGCATACATCTGTTAAATGAATGGACGAAGGAACAGCTTAAATGCTCAGACTGAGTTAATATCGGTGGACACCGAGGGCACACCACTTTTGAGTTATTGCCAAATGTGGGTGCCATATTCTGTATATTTTTATTTCTAGGTACAGGGGATTTTGTATTTTTAAAACATTTAAAATATTAATTTTCAGTTTCACAGCTTTGTGGTGAAAGAGTACTGCCTTATAATATTTCAACTTTATGGAGCCTGCTGATGTTTTCTTTATGACCAAATATATGATCAGATTTTGTGAATGTTCTATGTACACTTGAGAGAAAAAATGTATTCTCTATTATTAGAGTATAGTGTTTGATATACATGGCGTACTTTATTGACTATGTTGTTTAGATTTTTTATATCCCTCCTTATTTTTGGTCTGCTTGCCAATTAATCTGTTTCACGTTCAGAGTAGTGTGTTAATAATGTCTCCTATAACCAATAAACTTCTATCTCCTTTCATCTCCTACGGTTTATGCTTTTTACATAAATGGTTGCTGTTTTATTTGGGGCATAAATATTCATAACTGTTATATCTTCATTGTGAACTAAGGCTTTTAACATAAGTTTCCTTCTTTGTTACATTTAATGCTTTTGGGCTTGAAATCTTTGTCTAAAATTAGGATTGTTACCCCTGCTTTCTTATTGTTTTTATTCCCCTGGTATACACTTGCCCATCTTCTTATTTTTAGCCTTTCTGTATTATTTTCTTTTAGGTATGTTTCTTGCCTACAGCATATAGTTGGGCCTTGCTTTGTGACCCAATTTGAAAATCTTTTTCTTTTAATAGGTAAACTAGGCTCATTCCAATATATTTGTTGTCAACTTTGTAATATTATTTAATCATAGTTCCTTTGTATATTTTGTTATACTTGCTGTGTTTCCATGATATTATTTCTCTGCTATTTTTGGGGTGTGCAAAGTTTTTATTTTTGTTTTACTCAAACCATTTTTCATAGGTAAAAGTTTTATTCAAGTTCAACAAATATACAGGCAAGAGAAGAAAATCAAAGGTATCCAAATAGCTGCAGAAGAGGTGAAACTATTGCTCTTTGCTGATAATATGATCTTATATCTAGAAAACCCCAAAGATTCTGCAAGAGACTACTGAAATTGATAAATAAATTCAGCAAAATTTCAAGTTATAATATCAATATACACAAATCAGTAGCATTCATATGTGCCATCATCACTCAAGCTGAGAACCAAATCAAAGACTCATACCTTTCACAATAGCAACAAAGAAAATAAAATACCTAGGAATATATTTAACTAAGGAGGTGAAAGACATCTACAGGGAGAACTATGAAACACTGAGGAAGGAAATAGCAGAGGATGTAAACAGATGGAAAAACATACTATACTCACGGATCAGCAGAATCAACATTGTTAAAATGTCTATACTACCCAAAGTGATCTACAGATTCAATGCAATCCCTATTAAAATAACAGCATAATTTTTCACATACCTAGAAAAAATAATTCTTTGCTTCATATGGAACCAGAGAAGACCTTGTAAAGTCAAAACAGCCTTAAGCAAAAAGAACAAATTGGGAGGCATCAATTTATCAGACTTCAAGCTATATTATAAGGCTATAGTAACCAAAACAACATGGTACTGGCACAAGAACAGAAAACCCAGATATAAAACCACCCTCATATTGCCATCTGATCTTTGGAAAAGCAGACAAATACATACATTGGGGAAAAAGAACCCTTATTCAATAAATGGCTGGAAAAATTGGATAGTGACATGCGGAAGACTGAAATAGGATCCACACCTCTCACCACTCACAAAAGTCAACTCACGATGGATAACAGACTCAAACCTGAGGCATGAAACCACAAGAATTCTAGAAGAAAATATTGGTAAAACTCTTATAGATACTGGCTTAGGCAAAGAATTTATGAAGAAGACCCCCAAAGCAATCATGGCAACAATAAAAATAAATAAATGGGACTTGATCAAATTAAAAAGCTTTCGCACAGCCAAGGAAACAATCTTTAGAGCAAATAGACAACCTACAGAATAGGAGAACATATTTGCACGCTATATATCTGATAAAGGGCTGATAACTAGAATCTGTGAAGAACTCAAGTAAATCAGCAAGAAAAAAATGAAACAACCCCATTAAAAAGTGGGCAAAGGACATGAACAAAAACTTTTCAAAAGAAGATAGACTAATGGATAACAAACATATAAAAAAAAATGCTCAACATCCCTAATCATCAGGGAAATGCAAATCAAATTCACAATGAGGCCGGGTGTGGGGGCTCATGCCTGTAATCCTAAGACTCTGGGAGGCTGAGGCAGGAGGATCGCTTGAGCTCAGGAGTTCAAGACCAGCTTGAACAAGAATGAGATCCCATCTCTACTAAATATAGAAAAATTAGCTGGGTGTGGTGGCTTACACCTGTAGTCCCAGCTACTTGGGAGGCCGAGGCAGGAGCATCGCTTGAGCCCAGGAGTTGGAGGTTGCTGTGAGCTAGGCTGATGCCATGTCACTCTAGCCTGGGCAACAGAGCAAGATTCTGCCTCAAAAAAAACAAGCAAACGAACAAAAACCCACAATGAGATATCACTTAACTCCAATGAGAATGGCTTTTATCAAAAAAACCCCAAAAAACAAATGTTGGCATGGATGCAGAGAGATAGGAACACTCAGACACTGCTGGTGGGACTGCAAACTAGTACAACCTCTTTGGAAAGTAATATGGAGATACCTCAAGGAGCTAAAAGTAGAACTACCATTTGATCCAGGAATCCCACTACTAGGTTTTTATCCAAAGGTAAAAAAGACATTCTATAAAAAAGACACCTGCACTTGAATGTTTATAGCAGCACAATTCACAATTACAAAGATGTGGAAACAATCCAAGTGCCCATCGATATATGAGTGGATTAATAAAATGTGGTATACGTATACCATGGAGTACTACTCAGCCACAAACAATGGTGAACTAATACCTCTTGTATCAGCCTGGATAGAATTAGAGATGATTCTTCTAAGTAAAGTATCACAAGAATGGAAAAATGAACACATGTGTTCACCATTAACTTGGAACTAATCGATCAACACTTACATGCACACACACAAGTAACATTCTTTGGAAATCAAGCTGGTAGGAGGGGAAGGAGGGGATGGGTAAATTCATACCCAATGGGTATAATGCACTCTATCTGGGGGATGGACACACTTTGACTCAAACGGTACAAAAACAGTTTATGTAACCAAAATGTTTGTACCCCAACAATATTCTGAAAAAAAAAAAAACCCCAAATATACACATAAATTATAAGTGTACAGCTTGATGAATTTTCACAAAGCAAGGCATGTAACTATAACTCAGATGAAGAAAAAGAACATTAGCAGCACCTCAGAAGGTTCCCTCACACTCCCAGTTACAAGCCTCCTCCAACGATTCTGGCTTCTGTCCCTGCATTCCTTTTGCCTGTTTTTGAACTTTATATAAATGAAATCATACAGCATGTACTTTTGTCTTTTTTCTAGCTTCTTTCACTCAACATTGCGTTTGTGAGATCAATCTATGTTTTGGGGAACAATGGTTCATTCTCACCGCCGTGTTGCAGTCCATTGTGTAACTAGACCATAGTCTACACAGCACTGTGCATGAGTGTTTGGGTGGTTTCAAGTTTTGAGTTTTGGGTTTTATGAATAACATGTATGTTATTCACGTAAAAGAATTTCTGGGTCATGAGACTTTATATGTTTAGCCAAACAGATTTCCAAAGTGGTTATGCCAATTTCACTCATACCAGCAATGAATGAGAATTCCAATTGCTCCATGTCCTTACCAACACTTACTATCATTTGCCTTCTCCATTTTAACTAGTCTGGTGGGTGTGCAGTGGTTTCACATTGGGTTTTAATGTATACAGGCGGAGAATACAGGTGAAGGCATTATGGGCAAGGAAAACAGGTGAACAAGGGTTGGGAGGTGGGGAAGTACTTATGCCTTTATAAAATGCCCTTTGTCCCGTTTCCTAATCTGTTACTACCTGATTTATCAGTTTTTAATGATATCTCTTGACTCCTGCCCATTGTCTAAACAACAATGATGATATAATACTTTCTGTTCTTTCTTTTTACTTTAATTTTACTCTTTTTTTCTCCTGTTTTCGGTTATATTATTTTCATTTTGTCAGAACATATAACATTTACATATTATTTTTCCATTCCTGCATCTGCCTTTGTTTTAGTCTTCACTCTACAATGAAACATAGTAAGATGCTCACCATCAGCCCCTTACCAGCGTCCCCAGTCATCTCCTGTCTGCATGAAGAGGACCCCATGGTAGTAGAGGGAGTGGCAAACTATGGCCTGAGGGCCACATCCTGCCTGACCCTTGCTTTTATAAATGCAGTTTTATTGGAACACAGTCCTGACCATTTGTTTATACATCATCTACAGCTGCTTTTGTGCTATAATGATGGAGTTGTTACAACAGAGACCATACGGCATGCAAAGCCTGCAATATTTAATATCCATCCTTTACTGAAAACCTGGCTGATTCCTGCTCTAGCAGATTCCTCAGGAAGGGCTCAACGGTACAATGTTCTGAGCTCTTGCATATTTAAAACGTTCTTCGAAACTCTTGATACTTGAAGGACAGCTTAGCTAGATATAAAATCCTCAGTTCCATTTTCTTCCCTGTTCTGATGTTCTGTGAGGACGCCACTCAGGCCGTTACAACTGCTGAGAGCTGGAGTCTGTCCCACGCACTGCAATCACAGGAGTGGGCAGGGGAGTAGAATGGGCACCCTGTTCTGAGAGAAGCCCTGTCACTTAACAGCCACACATTCCTGTGGAGCTTCCTGACCCATGACAGTCCCCACTGGGGAGCCCCACCCAGAGAAGTCACATGACGGGAGGTTGCTGACAAACTGCACAGGCAGAGCCACAGACAGGCCCTCCAAGGGCCACTGCTCCAGCGTGATGGGTCGTCAGCCTGTCCCCTTCCCTGCTTCTTCCATAACAATATCAAGGAGGCTTACTAAGTGCTCTGCTGACCAGAACCGCCGCCCCAGTAACAATGTCCAGCAGGCATGGAATGTTCTCATTAAACCCTCCCACATTTGGGACACTCACACAGCCTTCTTTTCTAAAATGCGCACAAACCATCTGTCTAAATCATCGCTTGTCCTCTAGTTGTGCCAGGGGCTGAGGCTACATTCCTGGGACCTGCCTCTTTGTCTGTTTAGGAAATTGAGACCCACCCTGCACACCTCTGGCTCTTCTCTCATGTACCGTGGGTTCTCAGAACCAATCAGCAGAGCCTTGGAGGTGACATCTGCAGAGTTCTGTAGCACCTTGGATTAGATTTCATCCTGGAATAGGGTTTTGAAAACTTCTAGAAAACCATAATAGTGATCATAAAAATGACAAATTTAGCACGTGCCATATGCCAGGAACTGTCCTAAGCAATTTATCTCTCTTAACTCATATCATTCTCATGACAATCCTAGGAGGTAGGCACTGTCTTAGTCCCCGGTCCTACAGAGAGGCTGAGTGGCCTTCCCAGGGTCCCCCAGGGGCAGCTGTGGGGCTGGGACAGGAACGTGGCCCCCTGAGTCTTTGCTCCTTAGCTTTGACACACACACTGCTGCTGCTTCCTGGGACTCAGGGCCTCCTTCTCCTCATCCTCCTCGGGCTGCCACGCTCCGTGTCTGCCTTCCTCTGCTCTCCTGGGCTTGCCCCGTCCTCCCTGTTGCAAAGCGGCAGTGGAGCAGCACTTTTCTTTCGTTTGTAGCCTTCACAGGCTTACCCTTCCCGGCTTTTCTTACTGTAAGAATTAACTTACAAACAGCCGTCTCTGTTGAACCCTTCTGAGCAGGGCCCGGCATGTGGTCACCTGCCTGCCTGGCCTGAGCTGTTCACCAAGGTTCCAGACACTTTTCTACTGTTTCCACACGTCCCTCTCTTGCCGGTGCTCTCAGCCTTTACATCCGGCTCACCCAGGGCCGCAGCGTGGCCCCGTCCTGCATATGTCTCCCCTGCATCTTGTTGGGTCTGTCCGTGATGTGGAGTCAGAATGGAATCTTCCGTGATTTCCCTTATGTGCTGAGCTGTACTGACCTTGTTCAGCTATGGGATCAGAACTACCTCTACTCTGACCTTCACTTGATTCTGTTTCCTAAAAACATGGGGATCTATAATATACTTAACCTTGCTCGCAGTTTCCTTTCCTGACTGTGCAAACTGCAAAACAGTAGGACCAGTCTTTGCTTCCCAGGTTCTTGTCACAAATATTACTGCTTTGTAAGAATTAAAGGCAGAGTAAGGGGCTTTTTTGCACACTCTTGATCGCTGAGAGAAGAGCGAGTGGGCAATGCTCTGTCTGTGAACTTGGGCCTCCGGCTGCTTGCCCCCGGCCCCATCTCCAGGTGCCAGAGCTTCTGCCATGCAAGGCCTGGAGCCCCCTGCAAAGTCCCGCCTGCATTCTCAGCTTGATCAGGTCTCTGGCCTGTTGCTCTCTCCCCTCAGTGGCCTGGGCCTTGGCCATCAGCCCTCAGGAGATGAGAGTTCTGACTACTCTTCCTGCCTGGATAAGCTCCGCACTCTTTCTGGTGGTGCTACATGATAGTTCTCAGTGTGGTCCGTGGACTAGCATCATCGGCATCGTCAGAGACCTGGTTAGAAATGCAAATTCTCAGGTGTCTCTCCTGGACCTCCTAAGTCAGGAACTCTGGAAGTGGGGCCCAGCAATTTGTCAGCCACCAAGTTCGAGAGGGTCGTGATACAGTAGAACCACCACAGGTGCTATGAAAACAATCCCCCAATGCCTGCATCTGGTGTCTGATTAGCTCTCTGACAGTGGCCAGCCCTCATGTCACACTCTGTCCTCCCTGACAGCTCACTGGGCAGGTGCGGCTGAAATGTGTTTCCCTCCTTGCTCTCAAGTTTCGGTGCAAAGCTCTCTCCGACTGGCCAGGGAACGTCCCCTTCCCAGGAAGCGGATGGAGGGTCACGGAAGGAAGACGCGCTCGAGCCCGTGCATGGCAGGGGCCAGAGCACATTCGTTACCACCACAGTGCTAATTTCTGCTCTTAATGCCGTAAAGAATTCCTTTAGGAAATTATGTACGTATATTTCGCCCGGCTCCTTCCTTCAGTGTTATTTAAATCCAAATACAAGTTAGAGGACAGAGTGCTGGCAGGACTTGGCCGGTCACATCCCTCCACGTCGAGCGTTGCCTCGTCTCTCTCCCGCCCAACATGGCTTCAGCCGACCCATAACGAGTCACCGGGGCACAGCACATCTCTGAAGTCTCGCGTCATGCACTGAGCCCGTAACCCAATCTTGGGGTTCGAATGACGCGGAAACCCCTTCATAATCCTTTTTCCTTCCCTAGCCTCACCTCCAGCCTGCTGATAATATTATCTCAAGTTCACAAATACAGAGTCAGAAACATTCACGAGGTTAGAAATGAACCACTCGAGACTCTTCTGCTGTTTCAACTTACCCTGAAATACGTATAAATTCTATGAACTTGTTCTGACAAGAAGGGGAATGTCAGCATACGCTAGGACCTGCCCCCAATCTTTTATTACCTGGAAAATACCAGCATGGGTTATTTAAATGATGTAGCTGTAACTGTATTAAAATGTGTGTGCATGCGTGTGTATGTGTGAGGAGTATCTTAAGAAATAAATGGACAACCCATAAAATGTTGGGGTCCAACAGCTGGCTGATGTTTACCATGCATGTAGTTGTGTAGCTAAGCGGCGATGATGGTTTTGGCTGCCGTTCATGGGGTGCTGACTCGGGGCTAAAGGAATTTATAGGCATTACTTCACCTAATCTTCTCAAGACTTCGATGGGAGATGTTCTAATTTACCAGTTTTACAGATGGTGAGATCATGTAGCGTGCCCGTGGTGTGTGTGTAGCTAGCAGTTGTGGTGGGGACCTGAGGCCAGGCTCTCAATAAGCCCCACGTGAGTCTGCCCCTGGGTGACACAGAGAGAACATTTCACTGTCCTTCTGGTTAGCCACTGAGACTAACGAATTCCATGTCTTGGTGCCTCTACATGCTAAGGAGATAACGATCTTGCTTTTGTTCCCAATTTTCAAACAAATCCATTTAAATAAGGGCCACTATAAAGCATGACCAGGAAAAGGAAGGACTTAAAACATTTATGCAGGAACTGAGGCTGACAGAGTGGAATGAGAAGGGCTGTTGGGAGGGGTCAGGGTTGGGACAAGGTCAGGTGGGCTATGGACAGGGCACTGTATGGATAAAGTCCGCCACAGGCTACACTGTGAGAGGGTGAGTGATTTAACCAGGGGACAATCTCACACACACAAGGGTCCCAAACCAGACTCTGAATCCCACCTCTTTGTCAATGGAGAATCTGTCCAGGCCAGACACCTGCCCCCCCACTGGGTGAATGTTTGTGCCGCTGGAACGAAACCTTATTTTCAACATAATGCCGCTACCCGCAGAGATGAGGAATTCTGGGATGGCGCAGGCATTTCCCTCCACCAATGCTAAACAGTCCATTCATCTGTCCCAGTGACTCACTGAGACCTGCTGAGCTCTAGTGCTGCTGGGCGCTGGAGAAGCAGCAGCACCCCGAGGGTTTCCATGTTTGCAGAGCACTCACTACATGCCTGCTTGGCTCCGCGAATGTTCTCAACAAATATCTGCTGAACAAATGAGGCACTGGAACAGTAAACAAAGACATAGACAGAATCATAACAGACCATACAGGAGTGACAGAGGTGCCCTGTCCACACGCACACTTGGCTCAAATGAATGCATTGTTTGGCCATAGAGGAGGCCATGGAGGTGTCGCTGGCTATGGGTTTCATCCCTGAATGGGCAAGTTTAGCTCCTTACCCAGAAAATTGCAGACCTGGGCCACAAACCAACTTTTCACTTTTCCAGTCCCTGGTAGCTGGCACCACGGGTCACCCATGGTCCAAGGGCAAGGGTCCCTCCCAGCCCCTCCAAGCTCAAGGTGGGCTAGCTGTGGGTGGAGAGTACAGTGGTCTTGGAGGTCCAGGATGGGACCCACCAGTGCCTCCCCCTGCTCTCACCCAAACCTTGCCCAAGTCTCCTGGGAAACCACCTTCATATTTGAACCCCTTGTCTTAGACAGTTCAGGTCCTGAAATTTTAATTCCTTTTCCAGCATTGCTCTAGCGTTTAATTTCACAACTTCGAACTCTGACTGTGTTTTTCTCTTCCAGGGAAAGGAGCCACCGTGGCTTCCCCTCAATTTCCCTCTGAGCAAAGGGCACTGCAGCGCCGTCTGACGGTTCCTCATTTAGAGCTGCCTTGGTCGAAAGGGTTCTTTTCCATACCATGATTGTACTGTTTTTAAAACGAGAATAGGGTAGCAGAAAAAGTATGTAAGATTTAAAGGCAGAAAACCTCGTTTTGAGTTCTACTTGCTACCAGAACGGGCTTGGGAAAGTTACTTAACGACTAAGCATCTCAAAGTCTTCATCTGTAAAATGAGGTGAAGCATCGACTTTCCAGAGGGACTGTGTGTGACCTAACTCAGGAGACAGCTAACAGTCACTTCCTCCCTCCCGTCTGTCCTTACTGCCAGCAGGCAGGACGGGCCAGCCCATTCCCAATGGGCCTTGGATTTCTGCCACTTCCATAATTTGCATCTTATCAAGAAGAACACAATTTCTGAGCTTTAACATTTTCTACTTTAATAGTGAATTCTTTTCAACTATTCTTTTGAGAGAAAAAAGTCTCTCTGGGATTTACGGGAACAAACAGCTCTCCATAGGAAGCAGAGGGACCAGGGAACGGGGTTTAACCAGCAGCGGATGAATCCACTGGACCCTTTCTTTCTTCAGCTGTCACACCTGATCGAGTTACACTGCAGGGACTGGAGACTGTGTCTGCACAATCTGGGGGTTCAAAGAACCAGGAGAAGTCTGGGTTTGGTAACAGGTTGTACCACACCCAGTCACAAAGAGTTTGGAAAAAAAACTCTCATGCTTTGAGAATCGTACAGCTGCCGAGGTTGAAAGTTCCCGTCCAAGAGTAACATTCCGGTCGGGCTGGCTCTCCCCAACACGCAGGAATTTTCCAGTACAGTAGCCCTCCTGCTAACAGACCTGCCGGCTCTCATTGTAGCTGAGCGGTGTCAGTGAGACGGTCTTCGCTTCTCAGTCTTGGTCTGATCATGACGTCAGCGCGTCTACCCAGGACCTGTCGCTGCTTTTGCCCATCCCGTGTTGTCCTCCTGCGTCTGGCGAGAACACCCACCTGTTCACTTGGGGGACTACAACATGCTGTCATATGCTGGCCAACAGAAGAACATGTGAATGGAGCCAGACGGATCAGACCTCTCAGAAACCCAGATTCTAAGTGGATGCAGCAGCCCACAGAGCCCTCAGGGCCGCCCGCGGCAGGCAGCTCCGAGACTGCCTCTCTCAGGCCTGCTTTTCGGCGTTTCTTCAATTTTGGGAGCCACTCCACATCCTTCCTGTATACTCTGATCTTTCTGGCACATGTTCAGGTCTGGTTTCCATTGCCCAGCGAGGCCCAATGTGCTTGAGAAGCTGGTGGTGCCAGGATCACCTCCTGGCATTTCCATGCTACAGCCACGGCTTCAGAGGAGGTTGGAGGCTGGTGAGGGAGGAGTTTCACTGGCAGCCGTTCCTGGATGCTTTCCCTGCCTCCCACTATGTGTGATTGTCTGCGTAATGGGAGGAAGAGGTTGGCTGAGTTTGCTCTTCTAGCGGAGGCATAGGGTCACCAGAGCAGTCCCCCTTGCAGACCAGTGGTGCCTTGAGCCTGCTGCTGGGAGCGTTCTTCTCTGCAGATGCTTTGGGAAGGGTGGATTCCAAGATCGAAATTCTCCTGGGAAACAGCACAATCACAGCATTCTCGCAGTGATTCACAGAGCACAGTGGCACAGCGAAAGTGCATCTGGCAGACAGAGAGACTGTGCAGTATTGAGCCTCGCAGGGCTCTGTATGGACCAGCACTTTTCTACCCGACATGATCACAGAATCACTTCTCCCTCTAAACTTGTCACATGTCACAGGCCATGCTGTGGGAGGTGCTTCTGTGACCAGTGTCAGTGTGTATACAGGCCAGGGGAAGGTTGCAGGACTTGCAGTCTGCCACCTGGGAAGCACCTGCCACTCAGAGACAGGATGCCTGGCTTTACCTTAAGAGCACCGTGAACCCCCAGAAAAGGGGAAACCACAGCTGGGCTTGGACTGCAGGACACCATGGTACACACCATCGTTAGTATCAGAACTGGTGGTTGTGGCAGCCCAAGACATTCCACTTGCAAACCCTTTCCTTTGACATTTGAAGCCACTCTCTAAGATGCTCCCAGAAGTTCCCAAACAGAACTGGGGAAGGGGCCGCGTGGCTTCAGACAGGGCAGACACCCTCCACCTGTTTCCATTCTGCTCCCTCGTGCGCCCGACACCTATTTGTTCTCCTTATTCCCCCAGCTTGAGGAAAAGACCCACAAACTTATTCCCCAGGAAAAGTCCCCACAAACTCATCCCCACAGAAGGGAAGGCTAGATCTTTGGCTCACTGAAGAAATCCTTCATTCCATCCCTTTCTCGACACAATAACCCCTTAGCATAAACGTGCAGGCACACAGAGCTGGAAGGTCACCTTCCAGCAATAGGAGAAGCTGCCTGTGTCCCAGCAAATGCCTCTGTGACCCAGGGACCTGAGAATAATGCCATACTCCACGGGAGACCCCAAGCACTGGAGACCCTGACATTTGTACAAAGATGACCCTCAAGGTACTGAGGGTGTTCACCCTTCCAAGGTGCAGTAAATTTGCACAGAGGCCCCCGGCATCACTTCACACGGTCAGAAATGACCCGAGTTTCACGATGTTGGCTCTTATAGGCACCCTCTGAAGGTTTATGCATCCAGCCCATGCGAGATCTTTCTAGAAAGGCTTAAATGGCTTCTTAGGAAGGAACAGATGTAAAATGTGACCATAAGGGATGTGGTCAGTTATTTAAAATTAATACTAACGCTGGAGTATTTCTAGAATACATGCATTACTTAGGAAAGAATTATCTTGTCTTTGTATGAAGGGATCCTGACAACTTTGACTGAGTTCTTATTTTAACTCTCTCACTGGTGTCCAATGTTTGCTCATTCTTGTCTTGATGTTTCTATTTTGGGGTTTGGGAAAGAGGTGCCAGGGATGAGGAATGAAGAAGGATGGTGCTTTTCTCAGGGTAGGATTTGACTAAGGCAGTGACCCCGAGGTATGCTGGGTCTGGGGACATGTGGGGGCCACCAGAAAACAGGCAGGTCTGTGTAGTCTAAAAGCACGGGACCCCTAGTCCCAAACTGGCCTCCCTTTTCAGTTTACAGAGCCCTTTCTCATCTCGTCTAGCCCTAAACTCCGGGAGGTAGGTGGGCTAGGGCTGAAACGAAGCAGTCAATGGCAAATCCTCTGGGAACATGGTAGTATATGGTATAAATATCACGAGGAAACGACTAAGTAAATAAACAGATGGCTTCCCAAGTGGAATTACTATTCTCTGCATGTTATGGATGCACAAAGTACTCCTCAGACATAAGGGGCCCTCTCCAGGCCACCTCTCCCCGCACCTGTGAGAGGAACAGCGAACATGCGGAAAAAGGGTTCCCACCTCTGATTCCAAACCCAGCCTGCCTAGCTGGTGGCATCTCCAATAAGATACTGGGGGTTGGGGGAAGAACTTTTCCATGAGGCTACAAAGATGACAGCTGGCGCAGGAAAAAGGATTCCTGTCTCCTCTGCCAGAGTCTTTGGGAGACGGCAGCTCTGTTGGGCATATAGCTTGCCAGAAAGCCCCTCCCGAGGACAGGTGTGGAGAAGACAGGGCAGCAACCAAGGAAACGCACAACACAAAAGGGCCAGCTGGAGGGCCACTGCCTGCACCCACCAAATTCTCCGTCCTGAGAATTCCAGCCAGAGGCGCCAGGAGAAGCCAGCCTTCTGTAGTGGGAAAGGATAGATGAACGGATGAGATACGCAGCTGAGGCATGATAAAGGTGGTCGTTAAAATGACAACCACTGATTCTTGTTTGAGAGGGGACACGAGACATTCTGGCCCAGGCTCCAGACTGTCCCCAGTGCTCCCTGAGCCCTGCGATGCCCTGGGCTCTTGGGCTGGCCTGCCAGCCTCTGCACCCACAGGGACCCGGGGAAGCCTTTCTTTAGTGCCCCAAGAGCCTGCAACCACAAACGTGTACTTTTTTGTGAATTTATTTTTTAACAGCTTCCTTGAGTTATAACTTACATACCACAATTCAACCATTCAAAGTGTGCAGCTCAGTGACTTCCGCCACCATCTAGAATGTGTTTATTACACCAAAACAGAAATCCTGTAGCCTTTAGTTATCCACCCTTCATTCTCTCTCTCCCTTCTCCTCAGCCGTAGGCGGCCACCAGTCTACTTCCCATCCCTATGGATTTGTCTACTGTACACATCATCTAAATGGAATTCTATACGTGAACTTTCGTGTCTGGCTTTTTTCACTTAGCATTATGTTTTTTTAAATCTTTTTTCATTTGTTCAAATTTATGGGGTTCAACTGAAAATTTTTTATATGTATATAATGCATAGTGATCGAGTCAGGGTATTCAGGGAGTCCATCTCCCGCTTACATTTTTGTTCGACTAAAGTCACCCCACTCTGCTAACACACACTGAATGTATTCTTAATTGCATGTTTGTACCCTTTTTAAACATACTTTTCGTCCTCCTCCCTCCCTGCGCTCACTCTCCCAGTCTCTGTTCTCTTTCCACTTCCTACCGCCTCGTGATCAGATGCTGTAGCTCCCACATGTGTGTGAGAACACGTGATATTTGTCTTTCCGTGGCTGGCTTATTTCACTTAAGATGATGACTTCCAGTTCCATCCACGCTGCTGCAAGTGACATAATTTCATTCTTTATATGGCCAAATAGTATTCCATGGTGTATACATACATTTTCTTTATTCTTTATCCTTCTTCTAGTATATTTATAGCTTTGGTCTTACATTTAAATCTTTAATCCACTTTGAGTTGATTTTTGTATGTGGTGAGAGACAGGAGTCCAATTTCATCTGTTGATGGGCACTTAGGCTGATTCCATATCTTTGCTACTGTGAACAGTACTGAAATAAACACGCGAGTGCAGGTATTTCTTTAGTATATTGATTTCTTTTCCTTTGAGTAGATACCCAGTGGTGTGACTGCTGGATTGAATGGTAGTTCTCTTTTTAGTTTTTTGAGAAATATCCCTACTGTTTTCCATTGTGACTATACTAGTTTACATTCCCACCAACAGCGTACAAGAGCTCCCTTTTCTCCACATCCCCTCTGACATCTGTTACTTTTTGTCCTTTTATCAATAGCCATTCTGACTGAGGTATGATGACTGTGGTTTTGATTTGCATTTCTCTGATCATTAGTGATGTTGAGCATTTTCCATACACTTATTGGCTGTCTGTAGGTCTTCTTTTGAAAATGTCTATTCATGTCTTTTGCCCACTATTTAATGGGATTATTTTTTTCCTACTGAGTTGCTTGAATTCCTTGCACATTCTGGATATTTATCTCCTGTCAGATGAATAGTTTGCAAATATTTTCTTCCATTCAATAGGTTGTCTCTTCACTCTGGTTATTGTTTCCTTTGCCATGTAGAAGCTTTTCAGTTTGATTAAGTCCTGTTTGTCTATTTTTGTTTCCGTTGCCTGTGTTTTTGAGGTCTTAGTCATAAATTCTTTGCCTGGACAAATGTCCAGGGAAGTTTTCTGTAGGTTTTCTTCTAGCGTTTTTACAGTTTTGGGTCTTATATTTAAATCTTTAATCCATTTTTGTTTGACTTTTTTGCATATGGTGGGAGATAGCAGTCTGGTTTCATTCTTCTACATGTAGCTATCCAATTTTTCCAGCACCATTTATTGAAGAGGGTGTCCTTTCCCCAATGTAAGTTCTTGTTGGCTTTGTCGAAGATCAGTTGGCTATAAATGTGTGGCTTTATTGCTGGGTTCTCTATTCTTTTTCACTGCTCTGTGTTTCTATTTTTATACCAATACCATGCTGTTTTGGTTACTATAGCCTTGTAATATATTCGAAGTCCGGTAATGCGATGCCTCCAGCTTTGTTCTTTTTGCTCAGGATTGCTTTGGCTTTTTGGGCTCTTTTTTTAGTTTCACATGAATTTTAGGATTCTTTTTCCTAATTCTATGAAGAATGACACTGGTATTTTCATAGGGATTGCTCTGAATCTGCAGGTTGCTTTGGGTGATATAGTTATTTTAATAATATTGATTCTTCTGATTCATGAGCACGGGATATTTCCCATTTGTTTGTGCTGTCTTCAATTTCTTTCAACAGTATCTTATAGTTTATCTCCTTTGTTAAATTTATTCCTAAAATAAATTTAAATTTATGAATAAATTTATTCCTAAAATATAAAATAAAAATTTATTTCGTTTTTTGGTAGCCATTGTAAATGAGATTGCCTTCTTGATTTCCTTCTTGACTAGATCATTATTAGTGTGTAGAAATGCTACTGATTTTTGAACATTAACTTGTAATTTGCAACTTCACTGAATTCGTTTATCGAATCTAAGAGTTTTTTGGTGGAGTCTTTAGGTTTTTCCAGATATAAGATCATATTATCAGTAAAGTGGGATAGTTTAACTTCCTCGTTTCCTATTTGGATATCTTTTATTTCTTTCTCTTGCCTGATTGCTCTGCCTAGGACTTCCCATACTATGTTGAATAGCAGTGGTGAAAATGGGCATTCCTTGTCTTGTTCTAATCAGAGCTTTCAAATTTGATGAAATTCAGTATGATGTTAGCTGTGGGTTTGCCGTATATGACCTTTATTATTTTGAGGTATGTTCCTGCTATGCCTAGTTTGTTGAGTGTTTTTATCATGAAGGGATGTTAAATTTTATCAAATACATTTTCTGTATCTATTAAGATGATCATATGGTTTTTGTCCTTCATTCTGTTGATGTGATGTATCATGTTTATTAATTTGTGTATGTGGAATCATCAC
>RJWJ010013681.1:0-39424 GCA_004363605.1 Indri indri | reverse complement strand
CAGCTGTTTGAGAGGCTGAGGCAGGAGGCTCACTTGAGCCCAGGAGTTCAAGTCTAGCCTGGGCTACACATCGCGAAACTCTATCTTTAAAAAAAATAAAATTAAAACTAATGTTTAATATCTTCTATAAGCAAATTACAGATATATCTGGCCCATCTACAGGTACATTCTTAAAATAAAATTAGAAAGGTAAAGGGCAAAGTTAATATCAAATAATATCATGTTTATATAATAGGTAAAAATATATTTACAGTATTATTAAAAATGCTAGGTAGCATTTTTCTATATAATTCAAAATAGAATTGCAGCAATAATAATATTAATAGTAATGGTTGAGAATGTTTTATCACTATGATTGACAAATACTACCACTAAGTTATCCTTCAAGGGGCAAGGACCATGTCTTATTATCTATTCTAGCACTCAGAACTTAAGAGGAAGTACTTAACAGATATTTGATAAGTTAGAATGAGTTATCTTAGCGGGAAACTCAGAGTACATTGAGAAATTTACCATAAAGCTGATAAAATTCTTACCACAAGATTCTTTCACTATTAGGTTTATTGTCAGGTGGATTAAAATCTATTTTGGATTTTTTAAATCACATGTAATAAAAATTGTTAACAAAATTAATGTTTTCCTATACAAAACCAAAATGAGCACACATTTGAATTACTGCCTATTCTTTGACAAGAAAGCCATATCTTGTTTAAACCTCTTCCCAAAGTCTACAATTCAAGCCAATTTCCACAGGTCTCAGAACTACAGGTCTCTTATCTCTTATGCGCAAAATTAACACATAAAATGTCTCAGTCCTTTCAGTTGTTATAACAAAAATACCATAAATTGGGTGGATTATAAATGGCAGAAATTTCTTTCTTACAGTTCCAGAGGCAGGGAAGTCTAAGATCAAAACACTAGTTGATTGGGTGTCTGGTGAGGGCCATTCCTCATAAATACCATCTTATTGCTGCATCTTCACATGGCAGAAAGGGCAAACGAGCTCCTTTGGGCCTCTGCCATTCTTGAGAGCTCCTCCCCATTACTAATGACCTCCGAAAGGCCCCACTTCATAATACTATCATGCTAGGATTAGGTTTCAACAAAAGAATTTTGAGAAGACACAAAGATTCAGACCACAGCAGAAAAATTTATTTACAATACAAATCTCCTCATGGAAATAACAAGTATAGTTCAATTGCAACCATAGCCCCTACATACTTAAAAACTAGGCTTTGCTAAGAGACTAAAAAAAGTAAATACACCCTACTTACAGGTCCCATACTCATCTAAAATTTTTGATAAATTGGGCTTGAACAAAACATGCACATTTTGAATGGCTTTAAGAAAAACAGTTTTTACTAAAAATTGAATTCAGCAAAGTTGCAGGATACAAAATAAACACTCAAAAATCAGTTGCATTTCTACACTAACAATGAACAATCCAAAAAGGATTTTAACAAAACAATTCCATTTGCAATAGCATCAAAAGGAATAAAATACTCAGGAATAAATTTAACCAAGGAGGTAAAAGACTTACACAGCAAAAACAAAATGTTGCTGAAAACAATTAAATATACAAATAAATGAAAGACATCCCATGTATGTAATCCCTACCAAAATCCCAAAGCCATCTTTGCAGACACAGAAAAATCCTTCCTAAAATTCATGTGGACTCTCAAGAGATCCCAAATAGCTAAATTAACACAGAACAAAGAGTAAAATTGGAAGTCTTAAACTTCTTGACTTCAAAACTTAGAAATCAGAAAGCTACAGTAATCACAACAGTGTGGCACAAAAACAGACATACAGACAAATGGAATGAAACAGAGAACCCAGAAATAAACTCATGCATATAAGTCAAATGGTATTCAACAAGGGTGCCAAGATCATTCAATGGGGAAAGGACAACAACAGGAAAAGAACACCAGTGGGGAGAGGACAACAAATGGTGCTGGGAAAACTAGATATCCATATGCAAAAAAATGAAAGTGGACCCTTTCCTTATACCATATACAAATATTAAGTCAAAAGGAATCAAAGATCTAAATGTAAGAGCTAAAACTTTTAAAACTCTTAGAAGAAAAAATAGGGGGAAAAGCTTCATGACACTTGGCAATGATTTCTTAGATATGACACCAAAGCACAGACAACAAAAGTAAAAACTATGCATCAAAAAATATAATCAACGAAGGGAAAAAAGCAACTCAAGAATGAGAGAAAATATTTGCAAATCCTATATTAATATCCACAATACATAATGAACTCCTACAACTCAATAATAAAAAACCAAAGGATCATATTCAAAAATGGGCAAAGGACTTGAACAGACATTTCTCCAAAAAAGATAAATGAATGGCCAATAACCATATGAAAAAATATTCAACATCACTAATAATTAGGGAAATGCCAATCAAAAGCACAATGTGATACCGCCTCATACCCATCAGGATGGCTATCAAAAAAACCACAATATAACAATTGTTGGCAAGAATGTGGAAAAAGTGGAGCCCTTGGGCACTATTGATGGGAATATAAAATGGTACAGCTACTACAGAAAACAGTATGGCGGCTCAGCAAAAAATTAAAAATAGAATTACCACATGATCCAGCAATTCCACATCTGGTTATACAAAAGAATTGAAAGCAGGATCTCAAAGAGAGATATTTGCACACCCACATTCATAGCAAAATTATTCATAATAGCCAAAAAGTGGAAACAGCCAAGTGTCCATCCATAGATAAATAAACAAACAAACGTGGCACATAAATATAATGGAATATTATTTAGAATTAAGGAAATTCTGACATATGCTACATGGATGAAACTTGAGGACATCAAGCTAAATGAAATAAGCCAGTCACAAGAGCACAAATACTGGATGACTTCACTTACATGATGTACCTAGAGTAGTTAAATTCATGGGGATAGAAAGTAGATGATGGATGCCAGAGGCTGTAGGAAGGGGTAAAAGGAAAGTTGTTGTTTAACACATATAGTTTTAGTTTTGCAAGATGAAAAAATTCCTGGAAATTAGTTGCACAACCATGTCAATGTATTTAACACTACTGGGCTGTACACTTAAAAAAAAATTGTTAAGATGGTAAATTTTATGATATGTGTATTGACCACAATTAAAATTTAAGTTTTGTTTAATAAAATAATAAAGTATTCCTGAAAAAAGAAAACAGTTCTTAAAAAGACTTGATTAGAGCACTTCAATTACTTTTTATTAGTAAATTTTATATACAATGGAAAAAAACTATTTTTATATTTCTTATTTAATTAAAAAATTTCATTTTTAAATGTTTCTACTTTGTATAATATATTTGCTAACATAAAATATTAGCAAATCAAATGCAATAATGTATAAAAAGAATTATACACCAAAACCAAGTGAGATTATCCCAGGTACGCAAGGCTGGTTCAACATTTGAAAATCAATTAACGTAATCCATTACATTAACAGATTAAGGAAGAAAAATCACATGAACCTATCAACAGATGCAGAAAAAGTATTTCACAAAACCCAACACCTATTAATCATTAAAAAAAACTCAGTAAACTAGGAATAGAGGGGGAATGTCCTCAACTTGACAAAGAATATCTACCAAAAAACTACAACTAATATCCTACTTAATGGTGAGAAACTTGAAGCTTTCCCACGAAGACCAGGAATAAGGCAAGAATATCACTTTTCACCAATCCTTCTCAACACTGTACTGAAAGTCCTAGCTAATGCAATAAGACAAGAAAGAGAAATAAACGGTATACTGACTGGGAAGGAAAAAATGAAACTGTCTTTAATTGCGGATAACATGATTGTCAATCCAGAATATCCAAAAGAAGCAGCCAAAAAAACCTCCTGAAATAAGTGACTATAGCAAGCTTGCAGGATATAAGTTTAGGGCACAGAAGTCAATCACTTTCCTATATACCAATAATGAACAAGTGAAATTTGAAAATAAAACACAATACCTTTTGCAATGGCACCCCCAAAAATGAAATACTTCGGTATAAATCTAACAAAATACGTAAAAGATCTATATGAGCAGGATGACAAAACTGTGATGAAAGAAATCAAATAACTAAATAAATAAGAGATATTCCATGTTCATGGATAAGAAGACAATAGTATCAAGATGCCAGTTCTTCCTAACTTGATCTATACAGTCAATGCAATCTCAATCAAAATCCTAACAAGTTATTTTGTGGATATTGACAAACTGATTCTAAAGTTTATATGGACATTATACCTCATAAAGATAAACAATTATTTGTCAATTAAAATACATTAATAAAAAATTTTTAAATAAATTTTATATGAAGAGGCAAAAGACCCAGAATCACCAACACAATATTGAAGGAGAAGAACAAAGTTGGAGGACTGACACTACCCATCTTCAAGACTTACTATAAAGCTACAGTAATCAAGACAGTGTGGTATATGACAAAGAACAGACAAACAGATCCAGGGACAGGACAGAAAGTCCAGATATAGACATAAATACAGTCAACTGATCTTTGACAAAGGAGCAAAGGCAATACAATGGAGAAAAGACAGTCTTTTCAACAAATGGTGACGAACAACTGGACATTCACATGCAAAAAAAAAAAAAAACAAATTTAGACAGACCTTACATCCTTCACAAAAATTACCTCAAAATGGATCATATACCTAATTGTAAAATACAAAATTTAAAAACTCTGAGAAGATAACACAGGACAAAATCTAGATGACCCTGGGTTCGGTGATGATTTGATGATTTCTTAGACCAAAGGCATGATCCATGAAAGAAAAAATTGATAAGCTGGACTTCATTAAAATTAAAACTTTCTGCTCTGTGAAAGACACTATCAAGAGAATGAAAAGAAGCCACAGAGTAGCAAAAAAAATACTTGCAAAACACATACCCAATAAATGTTATCCAAAATATACAAATGACTCTTAAAGCTCAGCAATAAGAACACAAACAATCCAACTAAAAATGGACCCAAGGACCTTAAAACACACTTCACCAAAGAAGATATACAGATGGCAAATAAGCACATGAAAAGATATCCACATTATACATCATCAGGAAAATGCAATTCAAATGATGAGATACCACTATGCATCTATGAGAATGGCCAAAATCAAAAACACTGACAACAGCAACTCTCACTCATTGCTGATGGGAATATAAAACAGAACAGCCACTTTGGGAAACAATTTAGTGGTTTATTACAAAACTAAACATACTCTTACCACATGATCTAGCAATCACACTCCTTAGCATTTAACCAAAGGAGCTGAAAAACTTATGTCCACACAAAGAAACTTCACAGAGATGTTTACAGAAGCTTTATTCATAATTGCTAAAAGTTGGACGCAACCAAGATATCCTTCAGTAGGTACATGGATAAACTTGATATATCCAAACAATGAAATATTATTCAGCATACTAAAAAAGAAATCAACTGGCTGGGCACGGTGGCTCATCTGTAATCCTAGCACGCCGAGAGGCCAAGGTGGGAGGATCGCTTGAGCTTAGGAGTTCCACACCAGCCTGAGCAAGAGCGAGACCCCCGTCTCTATGAACAAATAGAAAAATTAGCCAGTTATGGTGGCATGCACCTGTAGTCCCAGCTACTCAGGAGGCTGAGACAGGAGGATTGCAGCTTGAGCTCAGAAGTTTGAGGATACAATAAGCTATGATGATGGCCACTGCACTTTACCTGGGGAGGGAGGGTGGGGGGAAAGGGAAAGGGAAGGAAAGAAGGAAAGAAGGAAAGGGAAAGGGAAAGGGAAAGGGAAAGGGAAAGGGAAAGGGAAAGGGAAAGGGAACGGGAAAGGGAAAGGGGAAAGGAAAGGAAAGGAAAGGAGAAAGAAATCAGCCATTAAGCCATGAAAATATATGGAGGAAACTTAAATGTATATTACCAAGTCAAAGAAGCTACATATTGTTTGATTCCAACTATATGAAATGGGGAAAAGGCAAAACTATGGAAGCAGTGAAAAGATCAGCGGTTGCCATGGGCTAAGGGGAAAGGCAGAATGAACAGGCAGAACAGAATTTTTAGGGCAGTGAAAATACTCTGTATTCAAACTCACAGAATGTACAACACCAAGAGTAAATCCTAATGTGAACTTTTGATTTTGGGTGATAATAATGCATCAATGTAGGTTTATGAATTGTAACAAATGTACTACTCTGATGGGGGATACTGATAATGGGAGAGGCCATCTATGTGTGGGGACAGGGAGTACATGGGAAATCTCTGTACCTTCTTCTCAATTTTGCCATAAACCTAAAATTGCTCTTAAAAAATAAAAATCTTGGCCGGGCGCAGTGGCTCACGCCTGTAATCCTAGCACTCTGGGAGGCCGAGGTGGGCGGATTGTTTGAGCTCAGGAGTTCGAGATCAGCCTGAGCAAGACCCTGTCTCTACTAAAAAAATAGAAAGAAATTAACTGAACAACTGAAAATATATATACATAAAATTAGCCGGGCATGGTGGCTCATGCCTGTAGTCCCAGCTACTCGGGGGACTGAGGCAGAAGGATTGCTTGAGCCCAGGAGTTTGAGGTTGCTGTGAGCTGGGCTGACACCACAGCACTCTAGCCCGGTCAACAGAGTGAGACTCTGTCTCAAAAAAAATAAAATAAAATAAAATAAAAATATTTAAAAGGAAAATCTCTTCATTAAGGTAACAGCATCGTTTAATAAACCATTAATTTAGGTTTTATATGTATAATAAAAAATTACTTAAAGATTTCTGATTCACTATCATAGAATCATCCTTCTACCCAGTTTCAGTAAGTGAGGTTTTACTACAGTAACATCAAGGCAAATACTGCTTTAAAATCCCATATTCGTTGAAGCCAAATGTTTGAAAATCTCAAGGCTTCAGAGAATTCCTCAAATGTCCACTAATACTAACTGTTCCCCTGCTGGAAGCTTTTTAAAATTAAAGATATCGTAACAATAAAAAAAATTATTGAAATTGAAAAAATAATCCCTAATCCTACCATTCCAATAGTATTCCATTTTTAGATATCCCTTTTGAGCTTTCACATAAGCAAATTATTGCCAGATTGTAGCCACAGCTAAGCAGCTTTTACGCTCATTTTTTCCTCATAGTCTGGCATCAGCCATTTTGCATGAATTAGACTATATTCAAAATTATCATTTCAATAGTATCATATACTCATTTGTGTTGGTGTACCTTAATTACACATGAATATAAGAGATTTCTAATTGTTGCTGCCAGGAACACAGCATATAGCCTTCTTTTATGAATTATTATATATTAGCCTATTGATTTCCAAGAAGGAACATTACCTATTTTCATGCAACACAGTGTGCCAGTATGCTTTTTGATAAATATGCAACAATTAGTTTGAAACTAAACTTCTTCTACTAAGTCTGTCACCAGGTGATTCTTAATTAAACTTCAGCTAGGATTCCCAACAAGGGGCAAGTTTTTGAGAAATACCTGATGAGAAATTTGAGAAAATTACTAAACACCTTTGATTTTTTAAACATTTCTGAAGGTCTCAGCAACACTTGATTGCTTTTAAAAAGTTCAAATAAAACACGTCATAATAAATTTTCACAAGTGACATTACCAGTTAAGCATTAACTTAGTGCAACTCATTAACTTAGTATAACTCATTGTCTTTACCTACAACATTCCCTTCACCTCCTCCACATTTTGCCTTGTTCTTTAAATTCAGTTCAAATGTAATCTCAGTGAAACACTGCCAAATTTCCCAAGTATACCCACAATCAACAACCCTACCTTTCTGAAAAGGTGTGCTTTGTATACTATTTAGCTTATTTTTTTGCCCAAGATTATTGTCTGTCACAAACCATGAATTACTAGGACAGCGGGAACTGTTTGAATTCTTCTTCCTCCCCCAGACTAGATCAAACATAAACATAGGCCTTTTATATTAAAGGAGATACTCCCAATCATAATCATAATACATGTATATAGCTATGGCTCAATGAGCCAAAACAAAAGAGTACTGTGGACTTTGATCTGAAGCTCAATCAACATTTACTGAAGCTGTGATCAATCAGTCCAGATCAGTGGCTGCCTATTAGGCTGACCTAACAATCAACAGTTTCTTGAAAGTTCATGACTATATTCAAACACTAAAGGTCATAACAATGGATCAAAATGTGACATCCAACTAACCCGAAATTGGTAATAAGCCCCTATTAATTAATAAATCAAAAATTCTTTTTTAGCATAGGTAAGTGAAAATCATTTTATAGAAGGAGAAAAGCTAAATAAGCATGTCATCCCAAGTTTATATCTCTAACTTCTTCTTGGGGGACTCCAGAGCCATCATTTATTCACTTGGTTACTTGATATTTAAAAAGTATATCCCTATTTGAAAACAATAAAACCATGTTCCTATTTAAAACCATTTATGATTCATTTTATTAATTCAAAGTTGCCTTTCCCTCAATTAGCTTTTCTTTTTGTATTTTCTGTTTTATAATGATTAACAAAACCTGCTTAGCTAAACACTCAAATATGCCATAAAAAATTACAATACAATTTGAAATAAATTTAATAGCAAAATAAAGAGCAAATGTTACTACTCATAATGTCAATTAATTGTATCCTGTCACACACCTTACTGTCATCTTTTATTGTTTCCTTTCTCAGCCTGTACTCTGCTGCTTCTCTTCAAAATTGTGCGGCAATTCAATATATTACTTATTGTAAGCCAACTGTCATAGAATTTAATTGAAAGTATTGATGCTTAATTTCTAACAGTATATATTCTTTTTATGAAGTGGGTATATGAGTTCATTAGTATCACTTACACATATTCTAAATGAGTACTAAAAGTACAGAAAAGGAAACAATTACTATAAACATATTTATGGCATCATATCAAATACCAAAGTCAGTTTTAACAAACCTTTAGAGTTCCTGATTAAAAATTAAAATTATCCAATTTTTTCTACTTCAGGTTACCTAAAAAGATCAACTATGAAAAGCTTTCCTGTTAAAAAGAAACCCTATAGCAGGCTTAATAACAATTAATTATATAAAATGGTGAGAAATCAATAAATAAAAAAAAGTCTACATTCACTTTCTTGCTTTTATTTACTTCAAATCTACAAATTTTCACTTTTTATAAGGGGTATAATAAAGATCTATTTTTCTTTACATTTTATTTTCTTTTCTCAATGAGAAAGTAGAATGGTTCAGTTACTGATTATTAGTATTCTTTGAGGATGTACTTTTACTAGCCATGTGATCACAGGCAAATTAAATTTTTGCACCTTAGTTTTCTCATCTGTTGAAGTGGGATTATAATATTACCTATCTTTTATGGCTGTTGTAGGTTGAATTTATTAACATATGTAAGGTGTTTAGAACAGTGCCCAGCTTATTTTAAGAACTGTATTGGCATTAGTGACTATCATCATCATTTTACTATGTCATTTCTCAAATCTTTCATGTATAAATCTTCACAATTATTAACAGAATTACAACATACCTATTACTAATATTTTTAGTACTAGAAAAAAATAAAATCTTGAATTTTTAATATAAAATGGTCTCTTCAAGGTAAAATCACAAGTTAAAATCATAAAAAAGACAAAATAAATCTGGACCAGAGACAGCAAAGAGGTAGTGTAATTGCTTAGATGGGAAAGATTCTGAGGTTTCATCCAAGTTCAACAGGAAACAGTCCCAAGACTAGTTAGTATTCTGTGTTATGAACAAGGGGGGAGGGTTAGTGGCAATAAATATTTGCTATGCCGCATCCATAGGCTGCTTTCCTGTGCCTTAAGGAACACAGTATACCAAAGCAAATAGTACCTAAAAGCAAAAAAGGTCTGTTTGAATTTTAAAATTCAACAAATATGCTTCTAAAAGTATAATAAAGCCAATGGATTAGTAATATCCATGACAATTTGCCTAAGTAATATTTAATAGTTTTTTTTAGTTAATGTCCAATCTGTCAGAAGCTCTATAGAAGTCAGATAAAGTGTGAGAAGTCTTCTGAGAAAAATAATTACCATTATCACAAAAGCTAACGCACATTGCTTAACATATGGCAGGTATTAATCTAAGCTTTTTACATATATTAACAAATTTAATCCTTACAACAACTGTAGAGGTAGGTGCTATTATCATGCCCATTTTTAAGATGAGGAAATTAAGACACAAAAATTTAAGTATTATACCCAAATTCACATACCTCATAAAGCTGAGACAATCTGGCTCCATAATGTACTCTTAGTGAAAGAGCTATCTTGCCTAATACAGAATTTCAACGTGGCACCTGATGCCATAACTTTCCACAACCATCAGTGAAAGAGAAAAAAACTGGCCCAGGTGTCCAGCTTCCATCATGTGACTATACAGTAAAAGGAGATAAGAATTGTGTGAATCTGAACTTCTGACTGGCAGATGGTACCCACTGCCACCAGTTTAACTGTAAGTTTAAATCTGGTATATTAAAGACGGTTCAGGAATATCGATGTCTAACATATGAAAGTGTGGGATTTACAAGGGCCATTAAAATCAAAGACTTATTACCATTCACAATTGCTACAAAGAAAATAAAATACCTAGGAATATACTTAACCAAGGAGGTGAAAGATCTCTACAAGGAGAACTACAAAACTCTGAGGAAAGAAATCACAGAGGATACTAACAAATGGAAAAATATACCATGTCATGGATAGGCAGAATCAACATTGTTAAAATGTCCATACTATCCAAAGTGACTTACAAATTCAACACAACCCCCATTAAGTTACCAAAGTCATATGTCATAGACTTCACAGATATTTCATAGAAAATGTTATAATTCTATGTTTCATTTGGAACCAGAAAAGAGCCCAAATAGCCAAAGCAATCTTAAGCAAAAAGAACAAATCTGGAGGCATCACATTAGCAGACTTCAAATTATACTACAAGGCTATAGTAACCAAAACAACATGGTGTTGGTACAAAAGACATAAACCAATGGAACAGAACAGAGAACCCAGACATAAAACCATCTGACATAAAACCCACAACCAACTGATCTTTGACAATGCAAACAAAATTGTTCACTAGGGAAAAGACGCTCTATTCAATAAATGGTGCTGGGAAAATTGGATAGTCACATGCAGAAGAATGAAACAGGACCCCTACCTCTCACCACTCACAAAGATTAATTCAAGAGGGATAAAAGACTTACATCTAAAGCATGAAACCATAAGAATTCTAGAGGAAAATGTAGGAAAAACCCTTCTAGATATTGGCCTAGGAAATGAATTTATGAAAAAGACCCCAATGTCAATCATGGCAACAACAAAAATTAATAAATGGGATTTGATTAAACTAAAAAGCTTCTGCACAGCTAAGGAAACAATCAAGAAAGCAAACAGACAACCTACAGAATGGGAGAAAATATTCACAAGCTACACATCCAATAAAGACTAATAACCAGAATTTACATAGTACTCAAGCAAATCGGCAAGGAAAAAACAAACAACCCTAATACAAAGTGGGCAAAAGACATGAACAGACGCTTCTCAAAAGAAGAAAGAAAAATGGTCAAGAAACATGAAAAAAACGTCACTTATCATCAGGGAAATGCAAATTGAAACCACAATGACACCTTCCCCCAGTTATAATGGCTCTTATTAAAAAGTCCAAAAACAATAGATGCTGGTGCGGATGCAGAGAGAAAGGAATACTTATACGCTGTTGGTGGAACTACAAATTAGTACGACCTCTACGGAAAACAGTATGGAGAGTCCTCAAAGAACTAAAAGTAGACCTACTATTCGATCTAGCAATTCCACTACCGGGTATTTACCCAAAGGAAAAGAAGTCATTTTATCAAAAGACACCTGCACTTGAATGTTTACTGCAGCACAACGCACAACTGCAAAGATGTGGAATCAACCCAAGTGCCCGTCAATTCATGAGTGGGTTAATAAAATGTAGTATAGGTACACCATAGAGTACTACTCAGCCACAAAAAAAACATGAATTAATACCTTTTGCAACAAACTGGATGGAATTGGAAACCATTCTCTAAGTGAAGTATCGCAAGAATGGAAAAGCAACCACCGCATATACTATTAAATTGGAACTAAATGATGAGCACACAAGTGCACAGAGGGAAGTAAAACTCAGTGGAAAGCAACCAGGGGGGAGAGAGTCTGAGGAGAGGAGAATAAACCAACTTAATAGGAACTATAAACACTATTTGGGTGACAGGCACACACATTTATTGAATAAAGTGTCTCAAGGACTCAAGCATTACAAAAATGATCCATGTAACCTAAAACATTTGTACTCCCTTAGTATCTTGAAATAAAAATAAAATGTAAATTAAAAAGTACTAAACCAGTAAAAATGGTATTAGCCTTAAGCAACTTTTCTCTTAAATCTTTTGGACACTTTTTCTTTTGGTTATCTCTAGGCAAGAACTTTAATAAATTGAATACTATTATTGACATCAAAAACTAGTGTAATATATACAAAATTATCATTTTATATCAAGAAAGTTTCTCACGTTGGCAACAGTGTAAGTCCTGCCAACTTCTAAGTGGCTGACATATTATACCCACCCCTATAACAGACCCACTGGGACTTTGGTGAACATGATTCTTTCTCAGTGTAAAGTCCTCTTTCCCTGAGAAAACATACAGATGGAGAGGTGAAGAGAGTGTATCCAAAAGGAAAGGGGGTGAGTGGCTGGGAATCTTGTTCAGAAGCATTCCCAGAGCTAAGAACTTTACAAGAACAACTGACCAGTACTTAGGCTGCTTTCTGTCACAGTGCTTATCAAGCACAGCTGCACTGCAGCTTCCATTGCCTGGATCTTGGTGGCACTGTTCCAGTATAACCATTTCATCTCAGCCTGGTGCAGCTTGCCAGGCCTCTAGGACACGGGCTCCACTGACCAGCGGGTATTATAGTACAGGTGGTGGTCGACACGCATGTAGTCGTCCAGGTGCTTCATATCCAGCCACCGCTGCTGCTGCTGCTGCTGCTACTACTACCATCACTGCTCTTCTCACTGCCTCTTGGTCTCTGCAAAGTACTCAAGGAGCTCCTCAATGATTTCCATATTGCTCAGGGCACATTCTACCTCCCCATCTGATTCAGTTTCTATCTCCTCCTCCTTAGACAAAGGTTGGTCTTCTCTTGCAGATGCCTGGATCCTATTGCTATCATGCAGATGCTGCACACACCTTCTATAATTTGAGTGACTTCAGTGGGAGTCCTGGGAGGCTACGCAATAGCAAATGAGGGACTCATCATCATAAGAGCTTTGGGGAGAAATGCAGGAGGGAAGTACCATGGAGTATTGAAACAGGATTCCAACCAAGGCCTTCCTGTAGGTGTTCTGGTTGCTTCACATTCACACACAAAAAAGCCATTAGTTGATGATAATGTTGCCATTATCTTGCATATACTAGACGAGAACACCAAGACTCAGTAGCTTTTCATGTGGATGCCTTTGCTGCCATCTCTGATCATGAAAGTCCAAATGGGAACTAAAACTCTGCAGCTTGCGGATCCTGGTCATTGGGTGAGCAGGGGCCTATTTTTCAGTGGGAAGACAAGGGTGTGTGGGAGGAAAGGCCTGTGGACACTGACTTTTTTTTTTTTTCTTTTGAGACAAGATCTCACTGTCACCCGGGGGAGTGCAGTGACGTGATCACAGCTCACTGCAGCCTCAAAGTCCTGGGTTCTAGCAATCCTGCTGCAGCAGCCTCCTGAGTAGCTGGGACTATAGGTGTGTACCACCATGCCCAGCTGATTATTCTATTTTTTGTAGACATGGGGTCCCACTCTTACTCAGGCTGGTCTCAAATTCCTGGCCTCAAGCAATCCCCCTACCTCGGCCTCCCAAAGTGCCAGGATTACAGGTATGAGCACCTGGTCTTGGACACTAGGTCTTAAAACTAATTTTTTTCTCTTTAGTTGTAAGGAAATTCATGTGATGCTTCTCTAGCATACTTACAGAACATATTTTTGTATCTGAATCTAACTCCAGCTTTTTCTTTGGTTTAATTTATGAATCTATTCATTTTTAATCCTGTTATATAGGTATTTCTCAACCACTGTAAACAAGATTGAAGGTTTATAAATAAATATATGCCACCGTAAAGACCACAAAAAAAAAATCTGACACAAAAGCGCAAATTTATTAATCAGGGTCCTTCAACACATCTAAAGAGTATATTCACGTAAAAGAAGAGAATATATCTGATTGCTAAATAGTAGGGTTTGAACAGATTTCTATGCCAAAATATTTCAAAGTACTATTTGATATAGGCATGCAATAGGTAAATAATACTGGTACATTCCATTTTTATCAGTGCATTTACTTAACAATTCTAAATGTATAATCCAAAGATCCAGAAGACTAGTAGAGACCTGAAACCCTTTCAGGAGGTTTGTAAAGTTAAAACTATTTTCAGAAGACATTAGTTACCTTTCTCATTCTTGTTCTCTGATGCATGTACAGTGTAATTTTCAAGAGGCTACATGATATGTGATAAGGTCATCACACTGATAGCTAATGGGATGTGTACTTGATTTCTTGTGTTCCAAAAAATTAGTTTTGAAATCTAGCATGGTAACTATCGATAAATATAAATAAAATATTAAAGCAAAAGCTCTTTGGGTGCTCAGTAACTGCAAAGAGCTGTAAAAAGGTCCTAAGACCAAAATAGTGGAGAACTGCTGGTTTAACCTATGAATTAACTTGCTGTTTTCAAATCAAGCCTATTTTCTGGTTTTCAAGAACAGAAAGAAAATTTTAAAAGTTGGCAATTCTAGAAAAATGATCAAGCAGATATAAGACATTATTCTTTAGAGAAAACATAATATATTGAATAATGAACAACTTAAAAAACAAAGAAGTGTTAACAGAATTAATAGAAACCTAATAAGCAAGAACTCTGAAAATATGCACAGTTAAGTAATAAGCAATTGGCAATAAGAAAATGTACAACACTTCAATTCAAACACCACTTTAAAAAATTAAGGGGAAGCCTTGACTCTCTGCAGCAAGTTAATCCCAAAGCCTCTCATAGTCCTTTCTTCTGCAAAGAGTCAGCAATGAGAACTACAGATTTAAAGAAATTTCTTTCTTTCTCTTTAGGAAACAAAAATAAAACCCTAACTAAAGAAAGTTTCTAAGGTAACCAAATAGTTGCTCAAAGAAAGAAAAGGCAATATTAAAAGATAGTTCCTTAGGGAACTTAATATTCTTATTTTTCGGAAGGAAAAAAAATTTGGTTAAATGTACCTGAAAATGGCAGGGTTGCAGACATGCTGTGGATCCAGTGCTTCTCCTTGTATAAATTCATAGCACAATCCGTTATTGAAGGTACAGTAGAGTTGTGGCGCACAGCCATGAGCCTGCAACACTCGAAAACTCTTTACTTCCTCATCTCGATCGACTAACAACTCAGTCTTATTGCCATAAATTCTCACCAGGACTACATCCTCCATGGTATTACCCACATAACAGCCAATAAGTTTATTTGTGATTCCATCTGTGAAAAGCTGCCAGAAAAAGAAAGAAATGGGGGAAAAAGCAATTATATATTTTTAAGGAATAGGAGATAATTTGAAAATAATGAGTTAAATACTAGTTAAAAGAAAATACATACTTCTTAACATAAAAGAACCTTTAGATGCCATTTTGTCTAACATGGCTGAAACTTTAATTCTAGATTTAAACAAAAAGGAACGCTAATATTTAACATGTTGCCCTTAATTACTATAACATCATGATCCAAAAGTGTTAATCATTCACTGTCTTCATTATGTCTACGTAACTTTTTTGATACCTATTGTATCTCACAGTCTATCTTGTACTGCAGTCATTGCGTGTGTGTGTGTGTGTGTGTGTGTGTGTGTATGTACACACAGATGATCTATCCTATGTCTGTGTGTGTGTGTATACACAGATAATCTCTCCAATGTCCAACAGACTGATAAGTCTCTGAGGATGGGAACATTGCCCTCTTCTTGGTATGGCACATTACATACAAAAGTTCTTAATAATGCTCACAGGTTTAACTACGCAAATATAATCTACCATAATTTACATTATGGTAAATCTCCAATTTATAAAAAACTCAATTTTAAATATTAACTTTAAAGATTATTTAACATGTATTAAGCACTGTGTTAAGCACTCATGGTATAATATAGTTTAAACTTGAATGCTATGGCTTAAAAAAGGAAGTGCAACCTTAGTTAAAGGAAGATAAAGAGCTAAATAGCTATTTCTATGGTATTTTCTAAATGGGACTTTGGGACTTTTCAAGAGCGTTAAGTCAAGTACTTCAAATACTTTTTTAGATCTCAGCTCAGAAGGTATATTTAAAAAGCAAACAGGTGATTAGCAACACTAGTTCTCAAAGTCTATTCAAAAATTGTAACTTATATTTTCTCCATACTAACTTGACACTAAAACTAACTCTTCTATTTACTCAATTATAATTCAGAGCTGTTAGAGGCTCTCAAGTGGAATAAAGGAAGAAAAGAAAAAGTGAAAGCAAAAGTTAAGGACATTTTTTTCAAGACAAGTGGGTAAGAACAGGAAAAAAAGACAGATAAGTTTTAAAACTATGTATGTACATTTAACAAATGCCTAAGAAAAAGAGTAGGCATTTCTATTTCAATTGGAAATAGAAGCAAGAGTTAAGGATATTTTTTTCACGACAACTGGGTAAGAACAGCAAAAAAGGACAGAAGGTAAGTTTTAAAACTATGTATGTACATTTAACGAATGTCTGAGAAAAAGAGTAAACATTTCTACTTCAATTGGATTCTTATGACAATAAATGACACATGAAAAGCTTTAGACCTTCAGATGAAGATTTTAAAGAAAGTATTTACAAAAATGAATACGTACCTAACAATTGTTTATATAATGGTTTGTATTATTAAATATATACAGAGCTTAGCTGTTAACCTGTTATCAATTCACCTAATGCAAGTAAAACTGCATAAGCTAATGTAAAGAGACTTGAGTATCTATGTTTTCAGATATGCACACACATACAAATATTGCTTTCCACCTAGATTTCAAAAAGCCTATATATGAAAGAAGACATTGCCAAGAAGTGTATGTACTTAAACTAAATGTTAATCATCATTTTATTAAACTCTGTGTTGAAAAGCGTGTCATTTCTTATTACAATGCCATTATCAGCTCACGAATGTTATTCTGTAACTTCTTCAGATGTCATATACAGTTATATTGATTCAATTACTATAATAAAGATTGAGAAACTACTTAACATTCTGAAATGCTTATAACGAAGGACACTTTGGACTCCTCGAATTCTGGAAATCATCATCTCCGTTTTCTCTATCTTCACAGCAAATAGTAAGTACTTAATACTTAAACATTAGGACCCATATATTAATGTCTTCTTTATCTAGCTTATAAAAATTGTATTCTTTCATTATTGCCTATAACAATAAATTCCTTAACTGAACATGCTATATGACACATTTATGTGTACTTACAAAAACATACATATAAAGATACATGCACTTAAAGGGCTAGAGAAAGACAAGAAGATTACTGAATATGGATTACTGACCACTATATAAACATTTATAAAGATGACACAAGGTCACAACTCCAATGACCCTAACTGTAACTTTCTGTATGGTACAACAACCCAATACTTGGCAATGAAATGATAGTTAAAGTAAATCTCTAAAATAAAAAAAGAAATATACGAATACTATAACTCTACATTTATAAAAATATTTTATCTACGAATAAGGATTAAAATGTCTACAAAGATATTTAATAAAATACAAGGTAGTTTAAATCTTGTCTCTTATTTTCTTATTTCTCCATAAGTAGTTTAAACTTTTTTCTTCTCGCTTATATATGTTTCCTCACTTGTTTTCTTCTGCAATGAACCTTGTTTACCTGTGAAAAAACTAGTGAGAAAGAGAAATACAGTCCAACAGGTAGGCATCAACCTGGCACTCACAGCTAGGCCCTGAACAGAAGCTGAACATAAAACAATTTCACAGAACATCAACAACCAACAACAGATGAGGCTACTATGTGACCATGAAAGATCAAGACAAAAACAAAATCACTCTGTAATCATATCTAAATGTAGATAAAACTATGACCTTTGTCCAAACCACAGAAATTACCAAACATCCCCAAACACCTCCCTATCCTGGCTAATATGAGTGACTGCTACTGCTTTTCCAGTCACAGCTCTGACCCTACTTCATTTCTCCAGCTTTCTAGGTAAGATTAAGATACAAGTCATAGACTTGTTCCCACTTCCTTCCTGACAACTCCCAATCCATAGGAATACCTTGCTACCTTGAACCCTCCCCCAAATCACCAGACAAATCATGACCATTCCCCATGATGTAGTCTTCCCTTGCTGCGGTAAAACTTGCTCAGCTATAGCTGTGTTTGCTTTGGTCTCTGGCTAGAGAACAATGACTTCAGTTTAAAGATGTATGGATAATGCTTCCTACCCTAGAATGGTTTCCCACCTCTTACATATACCACAAGTAACTCAACATGCTGAACCACCTAAAATATACTATTAAAACATATTAGACATATTCTAGATATGTATACTATACTAAATATATACTTAAACTATAAAATTCTACCTCAGTCAAGGTGGGACAAAATATAAATCTTATGGCACTCCTTTTAAGGGGGTTTACGCTGCAGTTTGTCAAGTATTTCAGATAGTATTTTAGAGGATGAGCTACAGAGCCAGACTACTTGAGTTTGAATCTCAGCTATGCTACCCACAAACTGGGTAACTTTAGGCAAGTCACTTAACCTCTATGTGCCTCAATCTTCTCATACATAAAATTAGTATATTAGAATCAACTTTGTAGCCTCGTTATGAAAATAGTGAGCTGTACATAAAAACACTTACAATAGTGCTTAGTACAAAATAAGCTCTATATATTTAAATTTTAACACTGAACAGCAAAATAATTCATGATGAAATCATAAGACTAAAAAGAAGACAAAATCTATGTTAAAACAATATTTAAAAACAGTAATTCCACTATAAGATGCAAGAAAAATGTCCTTGAACTTTCTGTCTGCCTGATTGTGGCAGCCAAGATTGAATAGAGGAATACAGGGAAAAAATATGGAGAATTTTCACAACTCAGGAATAGCCTTGTAAATAGTGAAGAACCTGTTTTACCCCAAAGAACCTAAAATTTGAGTTTACTTTAGAAGTGTTGGGAAATGTCCCTTGCCACCCTCACCTGGTTGGTTACACTTGTAAAAGCTTAAAGGTTAAAACTAATGAAAAGCCAGTGACTTGTGGGCCCATTTGGACATGTGAATCCAGTGATTTAGCTCTCTGGACTTCACCCTGGTGACTCTGAAGTCCATAATGTCCAAGGCCTGAGGCAGATACTAATCAGGTTTTTAGTGCCCCCTGGTGATTGGAGAAAGCAAATTCAAAGAGGTGTTGGAAACTCTAAACTTGACAGTTTTAAGCCTTGATTGCTGATGTTAAAATGTAGGAAGAAGAGCCAGTCTCTGATCTAGGAGGCCACTTGCCCTCTGAAACATACTAACATGAATTTTCAGGCAGTGGTCAGTGCTGTGGAAACCAGGGTAACCTGATAAGTGGGACAGAGGGTCTTGAGGTGACATCTAAGCTGAAATCCAGTTGAGGAGCTAGCTAGCCTCCAAAGTCTGAAAGGGCACATAAAAATAGCAATGTGAAGGATGGGGGGTGCTGGTGGGACCTGGACGTCCTGCTCCAACTTCTTTTGAAATGTTTCAGATCTACAGTAGAGTCCCTACTTTCCTGCAATGGTCTTTACAGCTGTATTCCCCCAACATCCAGATCCAATCGAGGTTCACACATTCCATTTTATTATGTCTTGTTTTTAATCAGGAAGTGACCAACCCCAGCTTTCATGAAGTTTTATGATTCTAGGTAGTTATCTTTTAGGCTGCCCCTTATTTTCTGTCTTTTTCTGGTTATTCCTAGAGTTAGGTTAAGGTATTCTGGGTAAAACTAATAGGTAATGTATACTTCTGTACACATCAGAGGCATATGACATTTTGTCTCATTGATTCTAAGTTTGACATAGGTATGTTTCTAGTGGCCCTGGGCTTTGTTACATATGTGGAGAACAACTGAATGGAGGAAGAGGACTAATGCCTAGGAAAGCCTTTGGAATGTGACATTTGAATGCAGGTCTGAAGGTGTGGAAGTAGCGTGGGTATCAGGACAGATCATTCCAGGACAAGGGAACAGCAGATGCAGTCAAGTGTGCTTGACATGTTCTGGGAACAAGGTTGCCACTGTGCTGACCCAAGAAGGCAAAAGGGAAGAGTTGAGGTAGAGAAGTTTGAGTGCACAGGAAAAGAGGACCAAATCACACAGGAAACTATAGGAGGGCTTTGAGCGGAAGAGTTATGTTATCTGACAAATTTTCAAAGGATCATTTTAGCTGCTGGGTAGCAGGGTAAAAGTATATAAAGTGTGTAGGCAAGGTGGAAGTGGCTTAGTCTACAGTGGTCATAGAAGTGGTAGAGAATGAAGGTAGAGACAACAGGATATGCCGATGGGTTGAATGACAAGTGAGAATGAATATGAGGTTGAGGACAAGTATTTTGGCCCGAGTATTCATATGGAGTTGAATTCCACTGAGATGGAAAGACTATGAAGATTGGAAATCAAGAGTTTGGTTGTGAGGCCAGGAGCAGTGGCTCATCATGCCTGTAAACCTAGCACTTTGGGAGGCCAAGGTGGGAGGATCATGTGAGCCCAGGAGTTGGAGACCAACCTGGGCAATAGCAAGACCCTATCTTTACAAACAATAAAAGAGTTTAGGCCAGGTGCGGTGGCTCACATCTATAATCCTAGCACTCTGGGAGGCCGAGGCGGGAAGATGACTAGAGGTCACGAGTTCTAGACCAGCCTGAGCAAGAACGAGACCCTGTCTCTACTAAAAATAGAAAGAAATTAACTGGACAACTAAAAATATATAGAAAAAATCAGCCAGGCATGGTGGCGCATGCCTGTAGTCCCAGCTACTCGGGAGGCTGAGGCAGGAGGATTGCTTGAGCCCAGGAGTTTGAGGTTACTGTGAACTAGGCTGATGCCATGGCACTCTAGCCCGGGCAATAGAGTGAGACTCTATTTCAAAAAAAAAAAAGAGTTTGGTTTCAGATGCACTAAAAAAAAAAAAAAAAAAAGACAATAATTCCAATATATTTCTCTAAAAGTAGCTTAAATCCAGATAGTTAAATGTTGATTATCATTTCTGGGCAAATTCTCTTTTCACACCTAAAAAGTAAAAAGCCCTCAATTTAGTTAGCCAAAAATGCCACTCTACATTCTCAAGTTAGTACTACCCTGTATGTGTGTTGGGTTTTTAATGACTAATTATATTCTGTTAAACTTTAATCCCTAAAATGCATACAACTAAGTTGGTAAATTTAGCTCCTAATCACTTCTAATCTTTAGTTTAAATATTAACAGCTTTTAAATACTAGGTAAATAAATAATAGATTCTAAATTTGTTTTCTACTTTACTTCATCACATGGCTTTAAAAAACAACACATACATGTTAAAAATAGAATTTAAACTTACCCTTTAACAAATTCCAACAATCTAATAAGATTTAAAATTTTTTTCATTGTTTAATATTAATGATATCACTCTACTCTGAAAATTGGCAATTAAAATAGAATTAAACAGTTATCCTGTATTTTCTATGAACTATATTTCATAATATCCAAACAGCCCTAATTAATGAGAAAAAGTTATCTACCAAAGAATTCCAACTGACAAATGTGGAAGAAACAACAGAACTAGAAAATCAATATATCACAACCCCCAATAAAACAACTACTCTGGCAACAACTTTCAATGAATAAAACCATTAGATGAAAGACTGACAGGGAATTTTATAATGGTAGGAGTCATCTGTCACCGCATGAACTCACAACCAGACATGTTATACAGCTCCTGATGTGAAATATACTATGCCAACCATGACTTGGAATCTAATCAAGCTTCCAGATCTTTCTATTTTTAGGAAAACACAGGGGTTCAAGAAACACCGCAAAGAAGCACAACAAAAAACATAAAATGTAAGTTTGACTACATAAATGACCTACCAATAGTCAATGGCACGACATTCTATTAATAGTTTAAAGAGGTTTAAGAAACATAACAGCCAATGTATGGATCTAGTTTGTATCCAGATTGAAGCAAAAAAGTGTGAAAATATTTTTTGAGGTGACTGGGAAAAATCTGATTGTGGACTGGTTATTAAACTATACTAGAAATTTATTGCTAATTTTGTTTGGTATGACAATCGTGTTGCTATTATTTAAGAACAAAAAAATATATATATATATATATATTTACAAACGCATACTGAAATAACCAAGGATAATGACTTGAGATATGAGATTTGCTTCAAAGTACTTCAAAGGGGTTAAAAAAAACAAATGAAGCAAATGTGGATTCTGGATAATGGATATACAAATACTCATTTCATTTTCTGTACTTTGTGTATGTTAGAAAAATTTACACATACATAAATATATATATATATATAATTTTTTTTTTTTTTTAAGACAGGATCTTGCTCTGTCACCCAGGCTACAGTGCTATAGCATGATTACAGCTCACTGTAGCTTTGAACTCCTGGACTAAAGTAAGCCCCTTCTGCCTCAGCCTCCTGAGCAGCTGGAACTATAGGTATGCACCACCATGCCTGGCTAATTTTTCTTATTTTTTCAGGGACAGGGTCTTGACATGTCATCCAGGCTTATCTCAAACTCCTGGCCTCAAGGGATCCTCCCACCTCTGCCTCCTGAGTCACTGGTATTATACACATGATCCACTGCACCAACAGAAAACTGTATTTTTTAATTTGTATGATATAACTAATTAAAGCATCAGTGAGGAACTCTCTAGAGCTTCTATTAGAGAATTACATAATATAGCACAAGTATATACGATTCATTTGTTAGCAGATTCCAAAACAGATAAATGATAAAACTTAAAGACAGGTTAAAGAAAGGAGAGGGTAATAAGTTAAAAAGTCCAAGTGCTAGGAGACTGAAAAATAGATTATGTGGCCATGTATCCCACCCACTTCTAGAGGCCAACTTCTTTCTCTTTCCCTTCTCAGGTAAGTTTGTTGAAAGAGAATTTTATATTCAGTATTTCCACTTCCAAAGTTACTATCTGTTTTTTGTAATTTTTATTTTTATCAAGCAACACTTGTGGCACGTGGTTTAAAAAGTTAACTAGTTCTAAAAGTTTAATAACAAGGAACAGGAGCCCCCCACCAAAAAGACTGCTTTTCAATTCTCATGCTATATAATTCCTTAGTTTTAAATACCATTCTTAAAGTGTTTTGTAAAAAGTCTACACATTACCTAAAGGGCTTCTTATCAGACTAAGCCTTTCTATATCATCTCATGCTACACACATGCACATATAGGTATGTTAGATTTTTGTTTAATCAATTTTCAATTACACTATTACGTATATATCCTTCCAAACCCCAACATGAGGTGTACTATGAATTTCCTTTCCCAGATGATTTGTTTCCTCTTTAACTAATAACATTCTTATTTTCTCATTTGCTTACTATTTTATATACCTATCTATAGTCCCAATATTGGGCTGTAAAGCCCTGAAGCAACAGTAATAGGAATTCAAGAGAGTAAAGCTCTGCTATCTCCCCAACACATACAAAGATACATACACATACACTACACTACCATCATGTCACTCTCATCTATTTTACGTATTGGACTTTAGCACAAGCTTTTATTTGATTAAAGGGTTCTAGCCCTAGAGAAAGTTGAAAATCATTGATCTAAATCATTTATCGGGCCACTTTCATTCCTGGTCAAGGAGGAGTAACAGGGACAGGATTTACCCTCCTACTCAAAACAACTCCCCCACCCCCAAAAAATCCCAGATGAAATAATAATTTTCAAGACACTGGGCTTTAGACAACAGAAAGTAGCAATCTCTGAGAGATAGGAAACAAACAAAAGTGAGCTCTACAACTGTCCTAGCTTAATGCCTTGAAAGAATTCTCAAGCCCCAGCACAGGCAAGGAGAGCTCAGATGGAGCTATGTGGACTTTCTGAGTTGACATAAACTGAGAATCAGAGGAAATCAAGACAGAATATGCAGGACAAGAGTACTGAAGCAGAAAGAAGGCAGAGAGAGACAGAGACCTCTAAGGATATGCAAATAGCCCCACTGAGTATTCAAAAGAGTAATGACTGGGACATGTATGTGAGGAAACTACCTGTGAGGAAATTATCCAAAGCTGAAGAGAGAACCATCCAAAAGGATTAGAGGAAAACAGTACCTAACATGCACACAGGGCCGGAAATGGTCCCTGTTCCTAACAACCACATGGGAAAACCTCATAATTCATGATTTAATAGATAGAGTACACAAATGGATCTTGTATCAGTAATGAGTAATAATTAGCCCTAGTCTAAATGATGCACTGGTCCCACCTAATAAATCTTAAAGGTGAGATCTGAACAATTCAAACTATTTCAAATAACCGCAAAACTATCCAGTGCCTAACAGAGTAAAATTCACTGTTTTCTTTTATTTATTTTATATATACCTATTTGTACTTCTTATATTGGAGTATAAAATAAAATAAATTAAATTAAATACAAATATGAACATGATAATTGAAAATCATCAGATGGCTCCACATGGCTTAAAAGGATAAAGTCCAAGCTCCTATGGCATACAAGTTCCCTGACACCTCTCTAGCAATCCACCTGATAAACTTTTCCTTCTTTTTCTTCATCTCACTAACTTCTATAATAATTTCCTTGAAAACTGTAGCATAGGAGTCATCTCCTCTGAGAGACAGTCCCTAAACTCATACAAAGCACAACTATTTCTTAGTGCTTGCTAGTATACCATCCATAGCATTTACTAAAATGCACTGTAATCACTTAACTATACTTGCCACTCCATATTACACTGTGAGTTCCTCTGAGACTTGAAAAATATCAAAAGAAAATAGATGGGCCAAACGAAAAAAAAAAAAAAATACTAAGATAGCAGAGAGAAAAACCCAACTATATAAGCAGTTACATTAAAGGTAAAATAACTCAATAAATAATCCAATTAAAAGACTAAGTATGAAAGAAACGACTACACTCATCCCTCAGCATCCACAGGGGGCTGGTTCCAGGACTCCTCCCCAGTACCAAAATCCACAGATGCTCAAGTCCATTATATAAAATGGTATAGCATTTTCATATAACATATGTATATTCTCCCATACACTTTAAAACATCTCTAGATTACTTATAATACCTAATACAATTTAAATGCTATGTAAATAGTTATTAAACTGTATTGTTTAGGGAATAATGACAAGAAAAAAGGTCTGTACATGTTCAGAAGAGATACAACCATCCATTTTTTCTTTTTTGAATATTTTCAGTCTGCAGTTGGTTGAATCCATGGATACAGAACCCTCCGATACAGACAGCCAACTGCATATGCTGCTTACAAGAGACATACAAACAAAAGCTGATGTAGATGTCCTAAATCAGACAAAATAGATCATAATGAAATATTCCTAGAGATAAAGAAGGACATTTTATAATGACGAAGGGATTGATCCACCAAGAAGATACAACTCTAAATTTGTATGCATCTAATAACATAGCTTCAAAATATACATAGCAAAAACTGACAGAATTAAACAAACCTCATTAATAATCATTAGCAACTTGAGCACACCATTCAAGACCTGACTTTTTAAAAGCTGAGAAAAATCATTATGTAATAAGAGATCCAAACAACAAAATTAAAAATCTAACTTAAGTTACACACCCAGAACACCCAGATCCAACAACAAAACATACCTTTGTTTTTGAGGCCACATAAAACATTACCAAAGTTGACTACAGGCTTGATTATAAAGCAAGCCCAGATAATTATCAAAGGATCAAAATCAGCCAGAGTATCTTCTCAAACTACAGTGGATATGAGCTAGACATCAATAGCACACACTTTACCAGATAAAAATAGTCAAGATGGTAAGTTTTATGTTTTTAGCACAATTTTTTTTAAATTAAAAATTCACCCAACTCATCGGAAACGAATCAAACACATCTAAATAATCTGTGAGGCAAAGAAAAAAAACCACAATGGCAATTAGAAAATATTTTGAACTGAGTAATAATAAACACATACTTCCGAGCAAGTAACACCTGTCGCCTACTATCAGGAGTAGAAGTCTGAGAACTTCTGTTCATTGTATCTTGGTATCATAGTCACCAAAGAAAACACAATGCACAGTCAAGCACTGCATAGAACAACGCTTTACTCACACAGAGTAAGGGAAAGAGCAAAATCAACTTCAGTAGTGGGTGTCAGTCCCCCATGGCCAGTGGGCTCCTCCCAGCAGCTGATGCAAACAAATGGCCTGCACACACCAAATGGCCTGCAGTTGTGCTGCTGCAAAATAACCCAAGCCCTCCCCACAAAGGAAATATAGTATTAGGTTGGCCAAATGACATATGACACACACGCTTGAGAAGAACAAAGGAGTATACACTGAGTCTGAAACAGGAAAGGATGTTGCCACTTTAGATAAAAGTCCAGCACAGGCTGTAAAGACCCTATCTCCTAGTAAGGAAGCATTCCAGGCTCAAGGCCCATTCTTATGTGGTGGAAGGGGGACTGCCTTTCCCAACAACATATCAAAACTTGTGGGTGCTTACAGGACATGTAATAAATAAATATATTAGCAAGTTAAAAAGGCAAAAAAAATCAGTGATCTAAGCTTCTAGCTCGAGAAGCTAGAAATATACCACTATAATGAAACCATAATAATTTTAAATAAAAAAGTTAAAAAAAAGGGAGCAGCTAGAAATTTAACAGCCTATTAACCTTTGAAGGAAAAAAGACTAGAAAGGAAATAATAATGGACAAAATCATCAATTAAACAGAAAAACTCAGCAATCAAAAATTATTCTTTGAAGAGATCAATAAAGCTGATAACTTCTGAGCACAATTTATCAACACAATAAAACAACATAAATTATCAATAAAGAAATGAACTTACCTACAGATCCTACACAGTATTATTAAAGACTCTACCAAAAATAGAAAAAGAAGAAACACCTCCCAACTTGATAGCAAAACTTGTCAAAGATATTACCAGAAAGGAAAATTATAGACCAATCTCTCTCATGAATATAGTTGCAATATTAGCAAATGATAAAATGATATATAAAAAGAAGAACATATCACAACCAAACAGGGTTTACTCCAAGAATGCAAAAGTTATTTAACATTCAATTTTTTTAAAAAATCAAAATAATTCACCTCAATAATAGAAAAAAGAAAAGTCACGTAATCATCATGAGATGCAGAAAAAACATCTGATAAAATTCAACACTCATTCATGATGAAAATACTTACAAAACGAAGAATAAAAAGTAACTTCCTTAATCTGACAGAGTAAACAAAGAATACCAAGAGAAAATATCATACCTAACAACAGCAATTATCATACCTAACAATAAATTACTGTAAATGTTCTCCCAAAGACTGGGAACAAGACAAGGATGCCCACTGTCACCTTTCACCTTTTATTTCAATAGTGAGCTGGAGGTCCTAGCCAGTGCACTAAGACAGACAGCAAACAAGCAAGCAAGTGAGAAAGCAAACATTATTTGCAGATTGTATATAGAGAAAATGCAAAAAAAATCTCCATAAAAGTCATTAGAATAAATATGTGAAAAAGTCAATATACAACAATCAATTGGATTTCTGTATAACAAACAAGAATAATTTTTAAAATGATACCTTGTACAATAATACTCAAAAGCATCAATACCTAGGGACAAATCAAATAAAACCTGTGTAAGCTCCCTACAGAAAACTTCAAACGTTTGAGAGAAATTAAAGACCTCAATAAATGAGATATACATGTTTACGGACTTTAAGACTCAATATTGTTAAAGAATTCACTTCTCCCCAAATTTATCTATTGATGCAACAATACTAATCAAAATCCAATCCAGTGTCTTTTGCAGGAATTGAGAAGTTTAGTCTACAACTTACATGGCAATCTAAAAAGCCAAGAATAGTCAAGGCAATCTTAAACAACAAAGTTGGAGTACTATACCATAGACTATATATAGTAACTATAACAGATACCAAGACCTATAGCGACAAATTAAGAGGAATCAAGGCAGTGTGGTACTGCTGCAGTAATACACAAAACAATCAATGGAACAGAATAGAATTCATAAACAGACCCACAAGGTGACACTCCAATGTTTAAAAGATGGTCTTTTCAATATGATACTGGATCAACTAATAGCCATACGGGAAAAAATGAATCATAACCCCCCCTCCACCTCACACCATACGTAACAATCAGTTTCAGATGGTTTGTCAATCAAAGTGTAAAAGATAAAATAATAAAGCTTCTAGAAGAAAACGCAAGGGAAGAAAACACATGGAAATATCTTCATAACTTTGGCATAGGAAAAGATCTCTTGTTCAAGACACAAAACATGCTATCTATAAAGATAAAAACTGAAAAGTTTGTCTTGATCATTTATCAAAAGACACTATTAAGGGTGAAAATGCAAGCTAAGTAGGAGAAAATGTCTGTAATACATTTCTAAAAAAGGACTCACAGAATATATAAAAAACATTTACAAATCACTAACAAAAAAATTGGACAATCCAACAGAAAAAAATCAGAAAAAGAATTGAGCAGGCATCTCCAAATAGAAGACACCCAAATAACCAACACATATAGAAAAAAAGATACACTAGTTATTAGGGGAATGCAAATTAAACTTAGAATAAGATACCCTACCAGAATAAGAAAAACAAAGACAGACAATACCAATTACTGGTGAAGATACAGCACAGCTGAAACTCTCGTATACTGCTGTTAGGAATACAAACTGGGACACTTTGGAAAACTGAAAGCATCTAGTAAAGCTGGAAATACACACACCAGATGACTCGGAAAGTCTACTTCTAGGTATTTACTTAACAGAAATGGATATTCATATTTGCAAAAAGATAAATACAAGTATGTTTGTAGCAGCATAATTTGTGTTAGCCAAAAAGTAAAAACAATCCAAGTGTCCATAAATAGTAGAAAATAAATAAATTGATGTATATTCTTACAATGGATAGTCAGCTATGAGAAAGAACTATGACTACATACACATGAATAAATTTCTCAATATCTGGGCATACACCAACCGCCCCCCACAAAAAACTGTACATTCCATACAATGCCATTAAAAAAAGAGGTGAAACTAATTAATAAGAAACTAATTAATTATGAGGGATGAATAATGACTGCAAGAGAGCACAAACGAGTATTCTGGGGTGCTAGTCATGATCTATTTTCTGATTTGGATACCTGGTAAGTGGGTGTGGCCACTTCGTAGAAAAATTCATCAGGTTCTACACTTACGATTCATGCACTTTTGATTACATATGTCACACATCAACAAATTTATTTTTTTTCAAAAACTATTAATTTGATATTCACATCACAAAGAATATACTTCTACTTAAATCTTTTCAATAACTTCCACTTATAGTAACCCTAGAGAAAATTTCCCAAAGCTACATGGTTTTTAAAACTGAAAAGAAATACAGAACAACTTTGGAACTTTGGCTTTAATTTCTATATTACTATTTTAAAGAGGGGACATATATAAAACAAAATAAAATTTCTTAGTCTATTAAGGCATTCTCAACAGAGACAATATCGCTGCCAAAGGGGCAAAATTTCATTACTGAGGGGCAAAAAAGATCTTAGATATTTCAACGGTTTGTAGCTCTCCAAAGCTTAACCCTACCTGATAAAATCTTATTCTTCAGTATTTAATTTGTCCTGCTGAATAGAAATTTGCTAATTTTAATTAATTTAAATATTCTTCTTAGAGATTAATTAGAAAAGAGAGTTGAGAGAGTGGCCTAGAAAGTAGAAGATATTCAATAAGTGTTTGCTTATGTACAAACTGATTATAAAGCACTTTGGAAATTACCAGTTTGTAGGACAAGGAAACCATGGCCTAAATAAGTTCCCAGCTTTATCCAAAGTCACACAGTAGTAAAACAGGTTAAAAACCTGGTGTCTTTACTCTTAATCTGTTTCAGGGGTATCAAGACCATCTTCAAATTTATGGATCACTAAAACAACCCTAGACTCATTATAATATGGCTAAAGCATTATCTGAGGAAAAGAATAAGCAAGGGGCAGAGGATGATAAATCCCTGATGCCTAAGTAGGTTGCCAAACCACCCATGCTATGAAACAGGAGGCATGCTGCCATCTGTTAACAGGACATAAAAGTGAATGAAACTTAGAAATGATAGAGCCAACCCCAGAAGAGTTGGGTCACTGTACACACAATAAAGTGAAAAATAATGAGAAAAGTAATGCACGATTCCCTGGCTACTGTTAGACATGCTGCCCAAAGGAAAAGACAGTGCTGGGGTGGATCTTGATGTTGTACTGACCCAGACCCTAGATTCCAGCTGGTCCAATCCAACCTCAGGCTCCTAACCCTAGAATCATCCTAAAAGAGACAGATCATGCTGGAACAGCAGACAGCTCCCTGTTCACCAAGATAATTCAGGCACAGGTGAACACAATCAGGAAACTATTGAAACCAGGAGATAAAGTGTAAAGGAGTTATCTCATTTCTTCGATGAATACAATGATTTTGTGGAACATTCTGGGGATCAGTATTTTGTGGATCAAAAGGTTCACTTAGGAAACTTTATTAAGATGGATCATAAGAATAGTTAAGTAAGAAGCAGTCTCCATGGTTTGAAGATAATGGCATGTGTGGGCTAATGCAGGACCCACGGTTCACTATTGAACAGTGCTGAATGGCTGTGACTAACCCCAACAGACAGCAGCCTAATCCCAACAGGACTGCTAGCGTGGTGAAATGAATAAAATTTGCTAGTAAGTTTGTTTATACTGAGAAAGCAAATTTTCCGGTTGCTCCTTTGCATGCAAAGTGGAAAACTCCAGATGAGAGAGCTAATAATCTGCCTGTGGAGGGCATACCAAACTGGCTTCACAATGACCAGGATATTCAACCACTTAACATGCCCTGCACCCAGGTCATGGTGACTACTGCAATAAAGGGGAATCCTTCTACACTAACCCAGGTGCTGCAGATATTTTGTAGTCCACTATTAATACAATCAGCTGACTTTAAGGAAATAATTTTGCATAATGTGGGTGGGCCTCAATCAATCAGTTGAAGGACTGTAAAAGCAAAGCAAAATCAGTTTTCCTGAAGAATAAATTCTGCTCCAAGACTACCATATCAACTCCTCCCTCAGAGTTTCCACCCTACTAGCCTGCCCTACAAATTTCAAACTTGCGGACACCACAATCACATGAGCCGATTTCATATATAGATACACACACACACACACACACACGTGTGTGTGCATAGACATGATACATGTGTGTATACATGATTTTGTTTCTCTAGAGAACCCTGACACACAGTTTGTAACCTTTAAATTCCACTAAGAATCTGCCTATGGATATACTTAAAAATTTATCCACAATGTATGTACAAGAGTGGTCCACTGCAATACTGTTTATTTAATAGCCAAAAAATAGAAATAACTTCAATGATGTTAAAAAAAAAACACATGAGATTATTTATACTGACTTGAGAGAATATTTAAGATACATTATTTAAAAAGCAAGATACAGAATAACTTAGTTACATATACAAAAGGAAAAGTTATATTTATTGATATTTATAAACATAGATATGTGCCCTGTAAATCCATAATTCACTAATATTTTAGAAGGAAAAAGAAATTGTTCGCAAAATTACCTTTGGGGATACTGATTTAGAGTTGGGGGAATTAGACTTTTTACTTTCCATTTTACAGCTTTATATTTAAAATACAGTTGGCCCTCCATATCTGCAGGTTCCATATTCACAGAGTCAACCAACCTCAGATAGGAAATATTCAAAAAAAAACAAATAAAAAGTAACAGCAATAAAAAAATACAAATTTTAAAATGCAGTATAACAACCACTAACATAGCATTTACATTGTATCAGGTATTGTAAGTAATCTAGAAATGATTTAAAATATACAGGAGGATATGCATAGGTCACATGCAAATACTATGCCATTTTATATCAGGGACTAGAGCATTCTCAGATTTTGCTGTCAGCAAGGGTCCTGGAACAAATCTGAGGATACCAAGAAACAACTGTATTTTATTAATGGCATATATTATTTGTATTTTTAAAACAAAATTAAAAGGTTTAGTTAGAGTATGGGCCTAATTTTCTTCTTTATACTCCTTAGAATTTAAAACCTGATGTCATTTGAAAATAATTAAATCATATGATGTTTAACATGATCATCAAATATTATGTTTGTGGCTATCGAAAATTATAGTCACTACCATAGAAACATGGAAAAATGTTTATGAAAGGCTAATAAAAAAAGGAATACAAAATTGTACATAGGATTGCAACCATGTAAAATATGTTTAGGAGAAGTAGAAGGCAATTAACAAAAATAAAACAGTTGTGAATAGAATAGAATATAAATGATGGGAAATGGGTTTTTTTTTTTATTCAAAGTTTCAATATTATGGCTGGGTACCATGGCTCACGCCTGTAATCCTAGCACTTTAGGAGGCTGAGGCAGGAGGATCGTTTGAGACCAAAAGTTCAAGACCAGCATGGGCAATACAGTGAGATCCCATCTCACATTTTGTCCCTTATTTCCACCTACAAAAAATTTTTAAAAATTAGCCAGGTGTGGTAGCATGCGCTTGTAGTCCCAACTATCTGGGAGACTGAGGAAGGAGGATTGCTTGAGTCCAAGAGCTCGAAGCTGCAGTGAGCTTTGACTGTGCCACTGCACTGGGCAAAAAAGTAAGACCCTGTCTCTAAAAAAAAAAAATTTAAAATAAGTTTCAATATTGTGATACATCTTTTTAGTAAAACTATTTTGTGTTCATGTAGTCTCTTGTAAAAAGACATTGATGCATTTAGCATATTATTTTTTCAGAGTATTTTTCAAAAAGGACTAATTCTAAACATTCTAATTAGAAAAATTAAATCTGCTATTGTGATTACCACTAGGGGGAGGGAAAGGTTAGGACTAGGAAAGGAAAAACATACTCTGGGTTGCTGGAGATATTTTCTTTCTCTGGGCTGGGGTTATTCAAGTATATGTTTTACAATAATTCATGTTGTTTATCTTTTTAAAAATAGAAAAGAAAATTAGTTATTAAATTAGAACACTAAAAGAGACACACTTAAAAGAGCAACTATATAGACCTGGTTTTTGATTCTTCATTTAAAACAAATAATATAAAATATTAAATATCGATATTAAAATAAAAGGGGCTGTGTATTTTTAATAGACTATTCAGGTAACTGCCTCTAACACAGTTAGAAAGAGGAAGGAAAACTGCTGTGTAACTATACAACCTGACACAAAGATTAGTTTCCAAGATAGTATATGTATGCTTAAAAAATAAAATGAAGAAATTTCAAAAACATGCATTCGAAAACATGCAAAAACTTATAGTACAGTAGAAAGCACACTTTTTAAATGTTCCTATGTAATTTTTACATGTGAACAAAATATGAATGTTCATTCCAAAAATACTATACTGTTACAATTTTCTTATTTGTCTTCCCCATCAGGGAATTTCAAAGAGCAGATATCTGGTTTTTGACTCAGGCATCCAATATATAATAGATGCTCGGCAGCAATAATAATTACCATGAAAGAAAGCATTTACTTCATCCTCACAATAACCCTTTTGGGTAGGAACTATTATTGAATCCATTTTACAGCTGAGGATACTGAGTCTTGGGAAGGTTAAGTAACTTGACCAGGGTAACGAAACTAGTAAAGTACAGAGCCTGGACTCAAAACCAGCACTGTGTTCATGCTCTATGCTCTTGAGCACTATAATACATTATTATTGAAAAATTAAGTTTATATAAGGTACCATATAGCAAGCAATCTCATTGAGACCCTATAATAAGAATAAATATATTTGTTCTGTAATATTACATGACACCTATGGATTTACTACCCTACGTATCAAGCCTTTGCCATTACCTACTACAGGTCATATGTTATTGAAAAATTCACATAGTGACAAGTTAATGAGAAGAACAACATTGCTCAACACTGCAAACAGAAAGACCCTGAGATAATGTACTGGAATATTCCAAACATCAGCTCTTTTAGAAGGAAAAACAATTTTAAGAGTCTCTTGAGAATTATTGTTGGACCTGAAATCTGACTTGACTCTTATTCCTTTATAAAATGACTATCAAAAGAAATGTAGTTAAATCAAAAATCCCAACCTTCAAATAAGTTAGGATGAGAGTTGTTACACAACAGAGGTCACTATCTTAAAGGAAAGCTGAAATGATCCCTTTTTTCTAAAATAGTGTCACTTACGGAAAAAGTACTTCAAATTGTGTTCAAGGGGACTTAAAGCCAAATCTTTTTATGAGCCAAAGCTTTTATTCCTAAGAAATTAATTTTAGAGTGAAATACGTTCCCTGTCTTAATCATAATATACAAACATAACCTTTTCTTGGTCAAAGAGCAATAATTCATAAGATGGGTTCTGCCATTTACAAACCACAAATTCAGTTTCATTAACTATAAAATATTCACTAACAGTACTTGTCTACATCTATCCCACAGGATAGTTGGGAGAATATATGTGAGAGTGCTTTATAAACAGTCAAGTATTATGAAATACAAAGTACTGTGGCTGGTATTATTGTTTTAGACTACTAGACAATACACTCCAAAAAACTCACCACTTACACTTTTTCCTTTTAATCTTGTAAGGACAGGAACCCTACCCAAGTTGAGATATATTATTCCAAGTGCCCATAAGTTTTGAGCAAAGGCTGGGCCCTCTTATCATTTTCACTGTACCAAAGTCTTTTTTGCTTGTTTGTGGATTTTCTGGTATGTTCTGGATAGCTCAGCTTGCAGGAGTAATCACCAGGTAAGATGAGTATTACCACAGTAAGCTTCTAAAGTATATTTAAAACATACTTTAAATACATAAAAGTATTCGAAAAAAATCTTTGGAAAAAAACAGGCTATATTACTGATACCCGGCTGTTCTAAAATCAAATTATAATCTGTTCACTGTATGACACATACTTCCCCTTCTCAAATGTGAGGTATAATTTTTACCTTTAAACTTTAAAGGAACTAAAATAAAATCTCAAAAGGAAACATTCCCATTGAGATTTACAAACGAAATCCTAAAGCATCACAAAACTAGAGTTTGTAATAACCTAAAATGTGAGGATTCAGATCTATCAGGTTTAGAAGTGAACCACCATCAGTTCAGCTTAGCAGATGCCCCAGCTTCTGGACCACAAGCTTTGTTTGCACATGGAGGGAATGTATTTCTAACTAAGCATGATCCTTAGGGCAAAATAAGTGGTAGCATTTACCTTTACTTACAAATAAGTGTATTAGAAGTTTAGATTATAAACCCAAACATCTTAAAGTTAAAAGTTGCTACATAGAAGATTCAATCCCAAATAGTACTTTCCAACAATCAAAAACAGTTCGATGTCACTACATTTTGTCCATTTTTACCTATATCCTGGCTTTACTTCACTGACTTTCACCTAAAAAAGAGATAGTATCTACCTAATATGGTTGTTTGGGTGACTAAATGATAAAAAAAACTACAAATCACCTAACCCCACAGCCTGGCATATACTACCCCACGGTGGCTATTCTACAGACAAATACTTCAAAGGAAATTTCAGTCCTCAAAGCTTCAAATTTTAAAGTCACTGCTTAAAAAGCAACAGCACTAGAATTTACCAGGAAGTAGCACTGTCTTTAATTAGCATTTGTTTAATTTATAATTGATGCCAAAAAATAAATCATTTTAATAAATTTTAGAACCTTCTATAATAAACTACAAATGAATTAATAAACAAGTACTGAGTTTCAACTTGGAAGACATTTCCTTAATTAAAGGAAAATATCAATTTTTTAAATTATGCATAAAGATCATTTTGGATTCACTATTTCCTACATAATTCGCTAATACTCCCTTAAAATGTTGAAATTCTTTGTCTAAAAACTTTCTTTTCCAAAACTTTCTTTTCCTTTTAATCTGCTCAAAACTCTTCTAAGCAATAAAAACTGAAACTAACACTCATGAAAGCCCCAGTTTGGAACTTTTCTGGGCTCTAGGCACTGTTCATGTTTTATTCATCTCTGTATAGGTGGCTAGCTAGGTTAGCAAAGAATTTAGCAAAGAATTAAATCGATAAACATTGCCGACTAAATTAGTCATCAAGATGAGGCAAATGATTAGGCTAATTCAAATTAATGTTCTTACATCATTGCTCATATATGAAACAAACCTCAAATATCCAGCCCTTTAAAATTACTGACTTTGTTTTTTGTTTGCAAGGGAAAAGGAGAAAAAGGAGGTTCGTTTTCCTATATAGTTCCTGCAACATATACTGCAAAAGCTAAAAAAAAAATTAGTATTCAAAATGTCACATACATGAAATCGTAACTTCCACGTTATTAGAAAACTCTTCGACCCTCAGGAAATAATTCTCCCAATTTTTTGTCTATCTATGAATACAGTGGCTCAAGAAAAAGAAATATTCACAAGCCACTGCTCATTCTAACATCAGATATTAATTTTACTAAGACGACTGTAACAATTCAGAAATATCGATTCAAATAAAACAATGTGTGTAGTGCTACCTAAGAACCCGATCATAGCAATGCATGGTCATGGTCATTACTTTGGAATACAGTATTCTCGTCAATCCGAGGATTTGAGAAGATAAAACGCGGGGTGAAGCGTAGATGGGAATACATCACCGGGGGAGGGGAGAGAAAGGAAAAGATCAGAGAGGATTAATTACTGCATTATTTGTGGAAGGGAAGGAGATTACTTGGGCCAGTAGGCGAGGACCCCTAGGAAGGGGAATGAAAACGGTTCATTTTGCAGTTAGCAAGTCTGGAGAGTGGGAGGAGGGGCAACTATCAACGGGGACTGTTCCCAGTCACTTACGTAGCCCCTTCTAAAAGAAGAAAATTGCCCTCAGGTCAATCTCAATAAGCAACTGTGAAGGAAGGGGGAGTGACTTTCCTAGGTGTGACAGAGGAAATAGAGGGTCACCTCCCAAAGGACTGAGGGAGGCCACGGTTCCCCTAGGTCCTCCCCGGTCATGGGGAATAGAGGGGACTATGGTAAGGAGCCTCATGGCCGCAGCAGGGATGTGAGAGACCTAGGGCTGAGGTGTGGGCGTTACCTGCAGGGTCACCTCCTGGGGGTCCCAGTGGGGCCGCAGGTGTTGCAGGAGGCTCAGGGCCCCCTCCCGGCAGCGCTGTTCCTCCTGATCCTGAACCGTGACATTCAGCTTGGGCACCTCCGGGGAGCCGGGCGGGACGTGGATGTAATTGGCCATGGCCCAGGCAACGGCAGAGACTACCACAACGACGACGGCGACGGCGACCACGAGAACGGCGGGCGCCGACAGGCTGGTGGACCCTTCCGTCCCGGGGCGCCCTCGCGGGAGGGCTGGGGGCGCTCGGACGGGCGGGCGAGCGGTAGGAGAAGGGCTGGAGGCGGCACCACAGCCGATCCGGTCTGGACAGCAGTTGAATTGAGCCTGGGCCGCTCACGGGGAAAATTCCTCTTGTCGGCGCTCGACCGCGATCGGCCGCGGAGCATGCCGGGACTGGCCTGACGCTGGCGTCACGCGCGGGGCGGAGCCTACTCCTGCGTCAGCGGCCAGGGCTGGATTCCTAGCCTGAGGGCACAATAGGTCCGCTGTTCCGCGGTGGGATTGTATACTGTGGTTATTACACGTTCAGTCCTGTGAGCTGCCAGTCTGAAAAACGCAGGCTTCCTTCTCGGTTATGAACCTGAGCCTTGCCAAGGCTCCCAAGGCTTTAAAGCTCTAGTTCACCTGATCAGGAAGGTTGTGGGGCTCTGGGCTTGAGTTACGCTGCAGGATCATTCTATGAACTCTGGCCTGGGTCTGGCAAACTAGATTAACCTGGTCGCCTTGATCTTGGCGCTGCTAGGTACTGGCGACCACATACTAGTTGGATTAGCAACTAAATTCCATTAGCTGTATAACGAGAGCACAGTACTCGGAACATAATAAAGTTATTTGAGTAAAACAACTACAACACTTAAAGAGTTATCTGTAGTCAGATGTTTGATCATCCTGAAAATTATTCAAAGCCAGGAAAAACAGGTTAGAGTCTGGGATGAAGATGAAAGGAAGGAAAGGAAAATAATTTTGCAGCTCAGCGCTAGAGCAACTCCTTGACTGTGCAGAGGTTCCCCAAATGGGCCCTGAGAGCTCACCACTGCTATCTTGAAACTTTTCATCTCAATGCCTTATGGCAGCCATTTCCCCTATTAAGGGAATACTGGGAATTAGATAATCCACAAGTAATTTATTGAGCCCACCTAATTTTCCTTTTTGATGAAGGAAAATGGGCTGGGATTGGACCTCTGTATCTTCCCTGCAGCACTTAGTACGTGGTGAATACGTTTGTTGATAGTAAATTAAATCCTCGACTGGACTCAGTTTAATTAACATTCAAAATGTTTAATTACCTCATTAGCACAAGTGTACATTCTGATTGTTCAGAAACAGCTTACCTTTGTAAGTCGCAAAATCAATACTTAATAGATAACAGTAAACATCCTAAACTAAAAAGTGAGGGGGCCGGGGCGGGAATCGAGCTTTATAATACAGCAAGGAAGTTGATTCAACATTCTGCAGACTTAGGCCTATTTTTTTTAAATCATGTACTACAAGAAACATTAGATCGTAAGTTCCTTCCTATTTGGAGAGAGATAATATACTAATATTTTCACATTTTCGATAGTATCTCTTGTATTTTTGTATAAATTTGTGTATATTTTTTGTTACATAGTTGACATTTTAAGAAATTTAAAACTATATTTTATAACTAAAATAATTTAGCAAATTATGAAAATTTATTTTGGAAACTGCACTAGTTTGGAATTTTAAATGAATCCATTAACAAATAGAAAGAAAAAAATAACTATTAAGTACTTAAGAATAAAAGTAACAAAAAAGGTACAAGATCTTTATGGATAAAATTATACTAATGGAGAAATGAACCACATTCATAAATAAGAAAGGATAATTATCATAAGAACCTCAATTCTCTCTGCACTCATCAATACATATAAAACAATTCCAGTTAAAATTTCAACAGGGTTTTTCATAGAATTTGTTAAAATGACATTGAAATTCATACCAAAGTTTAAGG
>RJWJ010013680.1:0-39424 GCA_004363605.1 Indri indri | reverse complement strand
ACAGGCATGAGCCATTGCACCTGGCCTGTATATAGTATTCTTTTGGAGATTTCTGCTTTTACTTTTAATCAGCCTGCTGAACAGTGATGAATATCGGAAGAACATTTAAAATCTGAATAATGGTCTTTTTCTTTATAGATGAGGCAGTTGGAACCCAGCCACTATGGCCTACAACTTCGGAAATTAGTAGATGACAACATTGAATGCTGTGTTCCTGCACTGTGTGAATATATGCAAGAACAGGTAAGTGTGCATTAGCTTTAGAGAGGGAAATCTGAACTATATTCATGGACCTTTTGATTTTGAAAATGTGGTTTTGGAGAAAAATTGTTTAAATTTGGTATCTAGTTAGGAATTAGTCTCCATATAAAGGGTATCTTAACAGCTTTCTTGATTTATTATGAAAAAAAGTGTCAAAATAATTTTTTAAGATATTATAACATCAAGTCCTTTGATTTTGCCATTTTTTTACCTTTTGTAGGTTTATGATGAAATAGAAGTCTTTCCACTCAATGTTTATGACATACAGCTCACCAAGACTGGGAATGTGTCTGACTTTGGTAAGCTAAGGAACACCCGTGTTAGAGAAGCATGTTCTTCTTGCCTAGTTTGCCCCAGTGTGTGCAGACCTCATTTTTTTCCCTTACGTTCACATTTTCCGAATATATGAATACAATTTCTGAACTTCCTTTCTCTTCCTTCGTTTCCATTTATTGATATTAGCAGGCTAAAAAGATAGCTATCAATATTCTGGAAAAATGCCAAAGTAATGAAAGGAGAGAATATAAAAATTGATATGAAATTTGAAATGATGGTGACAGTAATAACAGCAGTGAATTTACTGTTCACCAGACGCTGCCCTGAGTGGGTAACTCCCGACTCACTGACGGTTCTTCTCATCGCTGTGCCTTTGCTCTTGGCTTCCTCCTCCCACCTGCGATGCTACCCCTCACCTCTCTGCACCCCCCACCCCTCCTCCCTGCCGGTGGAAATCCTACTTGTCCTTCAAGAACTAACAAAAGGCCTCACTTTCTTGAAGAAGCCTGACCTGATGGCTTTAGCTTCTCTCCTCTCTTACCCGAAAGAGTTAAGGATCAGCACTTCCAAAATCACTTTGTAGCATTAATTCTTGCCTTTGTACTTGTCTGTATTTACACTTGGCTCTCAGCTCTTCATAGACTGTGCTCCTGTCCTAAGGCTCATTCACGTCTGTTCTGGTCTTTTACTGTAGGAACTCGGTGATTAGATAATGATCAGTAAATATCTCCACAGCAACAGTATTTATTATCTTGTTAAATATGTTGCTACAACATGTTGTTTTCCTTAAAATGACTCAAGTCAATAATATGTTAAAATTATACATTAAAATTTCCTTTTTGTGATTTGTTCTTTGTTTTTAAATTTATAATATCTGCTGTGACCCCTGTTTTGTTGGTTTTTTCCCTGAAGCTGTCTTAGCCTTTTGTCTACTTGTCGTCACCTTCAGTCTGCTTTCCATGGTTGCCATTTGTGTATCTTCTTTGTTTCTGAGTGACTGAATAGAGATCCTTACAAGGATGCTTTCTGGTGAGACCACAATGTGACAGGCTCTGCCAGAGGCACGGAGGAGACATAAGGGACAGGATACTCTTCCTGTCCTTAAAGAACTCTCAGCATTCCGGGACCAAGACTTGGAAACATGCTCCCAACTGTGGCATGGGAGAGGAGGACCCTGCCCAAGTCTGGGGGATGCGTTTAGAGGAGGAGCGGTCTCGCTGGGTTTGGCACACAGTCACCTGTATTTAGGGCAAGCACTATATTCATCCAAGCATTTTTTCTACCTTCTTAAAGTGCTTAACCCCATACACAGTTGTTTCTCAACAGATAGTTTTTGTATTGAACCGAATGTAATGTATTTCAGTAAGTATTTTTTGGTCTCAACTTTAAACATTTTAAGAAAATTTTTAATTGTGGTAAAATACACGTAACATAAAGTTTGTCATCTTGGCTACTTTAAAGTGTACAGTTTTGTGGCATTAGGTATCTAATGCATTGACATTGTTGTGCTGCTATCACCACCACCCATCTGCAGAACTTTTCATCTTGTTGAACTGAAATCTGTACCCATTAAACACCAGCCCCCATACTCTCTCCCCCCAGCTTCTGCCAACCACCCTTCTACTTTCTGTCTTTGAGTGTAACTACTCTAGGTGTAAGTGGAATCATACAGTATTCGTCTTTTTGTGACTGGCTTATGTCACTCAGCACACTGTCCTCACAGTTCACCCATGTTGTAGCATGTGCCAGAATTTTCCTCCTTTTTAAGGCTGATTAATATCCCATTGCACATAGGGACCACGTTTTATTTACCTGTTTACCTGCTGATGGACACCTAGGTTATTCCACCTTTTGGCCATTGTGAATAATGCAGCTATGAACACGGGTATATGGTCTCAACTTTTGAATAACGTTGTGTTCTTCTTATATTACTTAAACCTTCTGATACGACATGTTTTTCTTTTTCCGCCCCTGCTAGATATTTGTGCTTTCAAAATAGTTGTAATTTAGACTTGCTCAACATACCGTACTTATGAGAATAGATGTTCAAGGAAATATGGCTGATTGGGTTGGAGAAATTAATGGGTATGGTGAATTTAGACTTTTTTTCCCCTTTTATTTTCATTCCTAGGGTTTGCAGTTACGGCGCAGGTGGACGAGCATCAGCGTCTCAGCCGGATATTTATAAGTGACGTTCTCCCTGACGGCTTGGCTTATGGGGAAGGTCTGTGTGGCACTCCACGTGTCTGTTCGCCCTTAATTTGAAACTATGGAATGCAGTCTGGCTAGTGAGATGTTCTTCTTACAGTTTTGTCAAAATGGTTTCTCCTGAAATTTTAAAGAAAGTAAACTTAAGAGTTTAATTGAAAATGCATGTGTCTATATATAGAGAGAGCCTTTGTGTGTGTGTGTGTGTGTGTGTTTAAAAGAAAGAGTGTATATTCATATGTACAGATGGAGGGAGAAAGAGAATATGAGAGACAGACAGACAGAGATAAAACAAATGTTATTTCCCAGGGCATTTAACATCTGAATACTAGAAGAAAAATCGTTTCTCTTTCAAACAATTTCTTCTAATACCAGCTCTGACAGAGCTAAAGTTTGTTTTGTTATCAGTGGCATCTGAACACTATACATTTTCGTGCTCATGGTGCTTGCTTGCTTTTTTTTTTTTTTTAAGATAGGGTTTCACTATGTTGCCCAGGCTGGCCTTGAACTCCTGGGCTCAAGTGATCCTACTGTCTCAGTCTCCTGGATGGCTGGGACTAAAGGCACACACCACTGTGCCTCACTGGTGCTTTCTTTGAAGAAAGCAATAAACAAAACAGTCCCTAAAAGTACATGGTTTGAGTTTGCAGCCTTCTTCGATCTCAAAATATTTCTCTCAGTAATCTGTCTTTTATCTTCCTGCTCTCCCTTCCTGGTTCTCAGGTCTGAGAAAGGGCAATGAAATCATGACCTTAAACGGGGAAGCCATATCTGATCTTGACCTTAAGCAGATGGAGGCCCTGTTTTCTGAGAAGAGCGTTGGACTCACTCTCATTGCCCGGCCTCCGGACACAAAAGCAACCCTGTGTACTTCCTGGTCAGACAGTGACCTGTTCTCCAGGGACCAGAAGAGTCCGCTGCCTCCTCCTAACCAGTCGCAACTTCTGGAGGAATTCCTGGATAACTTTAAAAAGAACACAGCAAATGGTAAGGCTTTGTTCTGTCTTCCTTCTTAACTGCTGGTATCGACAGCCAATATTTTTAGGCTGTAATTTTGCTTGTAAACTCAGATTATTTAAGCTGTTCAAAGAGTGTTTTCTAATTTATTAGAAGAAGAACACAGATGCCAACTAGAATAGGTTTTATCAAACTTCCATGCATTTTAGTAATTAGAGCACTTTCATGAAAATAGAGAATTATTATTTTTGCACAAAATTACATTTAAAAAAATTACAGACTCTTTAAAAGTAACCCACAATATTTAGTATAGTAGTTGCTCTGTGACTGAAGGCAGATGAAAGCCTACATAAATGCCAAAGTTGAAAGGTTTTTCTTATTTAGTTGAATCTAAGGCAAAACCATTTTGCAGTAGTCTGTTGGGGGTCTTAGAACAGCTGATACAATTCAGTTCTTTACCTCTTTTATTAAGTACTACTATCTCCATAAACAGCAAACTTTGAATGTAGGTCATGAATTTTAAAACTTTGAGAAGGCCTAAAAATGAAAAATTGTATGCCAGTGTATTTTTCTTAAGGTAAAATTTGCATACGAGGAAATCATTTGAAGGTTTGAATTTCCGAACTTATCATTCATGCATATTTCATATCTTGCATTCAAGTAGATTAGAGGCTCCAGCTAATCCTGAAAACCTGTCGTTTCCCTCTGTGCCCCTGGAGGACCCTGGTCAAGCTCCACAGGAGACCAAACATGGGGTCTTTATCCTGGGAGAGCACAAAGTAATTTTTATACTTAATTACGATGATAATGGATTTCCAGTTGAAATCTCTGCATGATTACCAAAAATGAATGAAAAACACAAAAGAGAAGTTGTGAGGATGGATTTAATTATAAAGGAAGTTTATTAGGTCATTTTTGGAATTAAAAAATCAGATTGTAAGATTTGTGATTCAGGGAGGTATCCAGTGCTTTCTCCTCTTCTCTTGGGGTTTTCCTCCAATTTAAAATACCATTAAATTGCCTATGGGCATGTAAAAGCGAGTGTCATAAAACAAAAATTATGATGGAACTAATTAATTACTTGGTTATATTAGGGCCATCATTCAGCTACCCTGGGCCGCTGTTATGGCCCGAGTATTCCATGTAATACACGCGTGTGTCCATTTGTTGGATTCATTACTCTTGAGGGATACATTCGCTATCTGTGTTATATCTCTATGTATTTTATCATAATAAGAAACCACTGTAGAGTCTGTAATACTTTTGGTACTTACAGGAATGAGTTCCTATAGACAGCAGCAAAGGGGCGCAACACATTTACTTTTTCGTTTTTGTTTTTTAATAGCAAGGATCCAGCAGAGGAGTTAAACTTATTTACCACTTTTTTGCAAGGAAACTGAATAAAGAGACAGTCCTGGATATGTTAGGCAGCTTTCTATTGCTCGTCCTAGGTGGCCGCGCCGACAGTCAAACCCTTTAAACTTACCTGGTCCCTCCAGCGAGCTCAGTTAGCCAAGTGGTGACAGCGTGTGTGCACATCTAGTCTTCCTGCAGGTGCCTGCACGGCCACGGGTTCTCGCCCCACCAGCCAGGCAGGAGCCCGTCCTGGTCTCCTGGCCAGCCTGTGCTCTGCGGGGGTGACGTTCTCCCAGGCAGCAGACTCCCCCCATGCCCTGGGTTTACTGTCTGTCCCTTTCCTAAGCTCCGGGTCACTGTTCCATAGTGCTGTGCTTGTGTTGGAACCAAAACAGCTATGATGGACTATTTTCCCAAACACTTTGCAAACATGGATTGTTTTTCCTTTTTCAAGTAGTTGTGTCGCTTATGAAGAAAGTTAAATGCCTGTGAGCGAACAATTCAGATGGAATTCCTTCCACTTTGAAGGGTTGGGGGGAAGAAAGTAAGGGTGGGTAGGTGAGAAATCGAAGGCCAAAGGAGAAACAAGACCAAGTCTCTCATTTGTACGGAGCATCACGATTGCAAGAGGAGCCCACGTTGATGGAAACTCTGAGAGACGGGTGGTGACGGGAATACAGGCTTTGAGTCAGAACGTCGGGGCAGCCCTCAACCAGTGCTCCGCCAGCTTCCTCACCCCTGGGGAGACAGTTCAGGAGTGCAGTCCTCCTCTGCAGACAGGCCCTGGGATCGAGTCCCCGTCGCACACGGCAGCCGCCCCTTTGCACCTCGCACGGGCTGTCCGTCTTGTCCCCTTCCTACTTTTTCATTTGGGCTTCTTGGATCACCTTCCCAGTAAACCTCCGTACCCAAGTCCTTGGCTCAGACTCTGGGGGAGTCTGCATGAAGACCCCGAGCCTCCGTTTCCTCACTGGGAGGTTGAGGTCCTCCCCCTGCCCCTGTGGGCTGCTGTGAGTTTGGGGGGGTCCGTGTCTGTGGCGTGTCCAGCCCAGCTCCTTACACGGCAGGAACTCTGAAAACATCATCCTCCTTCTCTTCCTCTCCTTTGCTGCTTCATGTTTTATTAAAAATTACTTTGATTTGCTTTTACAATGAATTAGAAAACAGTAATCCTGTGTTTTTACTAACAAAATTAAAATTTACACAAATCAAATTTAAATGACTTTGAAAAACAATTTTTAATACAACTTTGAATTATGTTTAGTGAGAATCACTTCAGGATCTGCCTTTCCCTAAATTTCACGTTTCCTTGGCATCCCTGGAAGGCAGTTGTGTACTTGAAAAGAAGGAATGTTGTTTTTTTCCAAAGAAGCCAGTCCTCTGTCTGTTATAAAACCAGTGAGCTAGAACAGGTCTAGAAGAGAAGACCTGTTTCTTTAAAAATAGAAACTATGGGAATATCAGAAGGGGGAAGAATAAGAAAGCCTTAAAGCGGTTGTTTTGGGCATCTCTTGACCATCCAAGAGGAATATTTACTGATCCCTTGTGAGTGCTTGAAACCTGTGAAACCCTGGGAACAACCTACATGGAGTTCAGGGCTTTGAGTCTGCTTTTATTTTTGGTCAGGTTTCCAGAAAGTTATGTTGATTAGCTTTGGTCTCTTGATCAGGTTTGAGTGAAAAACAAAAATCAATCTCTCTGTCTCTCTGTCTCTCTGTCTCTCTCTCTCTGTCTCTCTCTCTCTCTCTCTCTCTCTCTCTGTCTCTCCTCTTTTTCATCTCTCTCATCTCTCATCTCTATCTCTGACTGAAAGAACCATCAGTTGCAGTGGCGGGTGCCAGGGGAGTGTCTGTGGGTTGCTGCCCAGGTTCTGTGTGTTTCTAGAACAGCAGCATCCTCCTGGTATCTGGCATTCATTGATGCCTGTGATGTTTAGGGACACGGGTCTCAGGCTTCATAGCGCGAAGACTCACCTGATGAGCTTACAAAAATGCAAACTCCTGGGTCATGCTGTCAGGGCGCCTCCTTCAGGAGGTTTGGGGCAGTGCGAGCTCCATGGTGAGCCAGCGCAGGTGGCTGGGTGCTGTCGCCCAGCGGCGGGTGGGTGTACTCACTCATGCTGCCCCTGGGCCGTTAGTCTAAAGGAGGTGAGCCTGAACTTGAGCAGCAAGTTCTGTTTCCCGAGCCCCTCTCTGCTGAGGTTTTGAGGAGGGAAAGAGTCAATACGCGGACAGTTCTCGGCAGAGGATGGCCCTTGTGCCTGTGTGCCGTTATTCTCCCAGTTAGGGACTGTGCGCCCCAAACCTCCACCGTCATCCTCAGTGTGCTGAGAGCGCAAGTCGACTTGTTGTCACCTCATTTGTTTCTCAGCCCGTGCTCGGGAGATGCTGTCCCGTTCAGCAAAGCCACTGAGACGCAGACAACTCGTGGCAGTCGCTGGCTTTCCTCCGCCACGCCTGTGACACGCTGTGAGGAGAACGGACAGGAACACATTGAGAATTGAGGCGTGTTTAATATTAAATTCCTCTATTCCCTAAGAAATGAATGACTGCTTGATTCTTGTGTTTAACAGTTTGAATGTCTGTTCTAGTTATCCACAGTAGAAAGAGGAAATGTCCACGGGCTGTATTTGACTGGAGCGGAAATATCATCTGTAAAGACTTTTTATAGAGAGAATTAATTTTACCACTGGAATTCCCCAAAGAGGCCAGTGTTATTTTAGAGCCAACAAGGCCACCATTGACAGGATGGGCTGTACCAGACGTGTTTATACTGGGATCCTGTTAATGTTGTTTTTGTGATTTATGTATGAAAATCCCCTTTCTAGTGTTTGCCATCTTTTGAAAGATTCCAGCGGCTCTTATGAAAGTCTCATTGGGCGTAGAGTTCCTGAACAAAAGTCTTTATATAAACATCGAACTTGCTGTGGCATTAATGAATTCTCCATCTATAAACAGCTATTAATACCACCTTGTTACGAGTGGAGGAATGTTTAACAGGAGACAAAATAGAAAAGACCTGTGTTCCTGCTCCCGTTTAGACACTATAAGCCCAACAGATGCTTAGCAGACGATGCAGGTAATTGCAGCCCGAGGTTCTTTTTTGACCCCCCCCCCCCCTTTGCATCACTCTCTTTTAAAATTGGTGTATGAGTCATGTAGAGTCTCAAGCTACCAGAAGCCACTAAGATGTAAACTTGCTCTCTGGAACGAGTTGCTCTTGGGAATGTGCGTGTCCGTTAGACAGCTCCTCACCAGGGGGAGGAATCACAGAGCAAACCCTCTATTTCCTGTTTGTGAGCGTGAGGGCATTTTGGCTTCCACAGCCTGTTTAGGGTGACTAAGAGCACTTAGCTCAGAGAATACTCTGTTTGTGTGTAAAACTGCTGTGACTGAGTCTGTCTGGCTGACACTCCAGATTCCCGGATGTAAAAACGTATTAGTGTTCTTAAAGATGGGTGTTGCATTTTTTTTTTTTTTAATTTTTAAAAATCTGATTGGGAAACACTGGTTTTACCAAGACATGGAAGTTTGGTCTCAGAATTACGAGTTTCTTGTGTGTCGAAGGCAGTTTTCACTTGCATCGGTGGAAGTGAGTGGCTTTCCCTTAGCCGTGCAGGGGATCAAGATCCTTGGATACTCATTCCCTTAGGAAACGGAGTTGGCTTGGAAATTTAATCCCGTTTTTCCTATTCTCAGTCAGTCATTTGTTCAGTTGTTTGTTTAACAAGTAATAACCTTTTGCTAAATGTTGAAGGTATATAAAGATGAAGTAGACATTATTATATACATGCAAGAAGCTTTTAGTTGAGTGGGAAAAGTAAAAAGCAGTTGCAAATTATGGTTTTCTGTTTAAAAAAAACAAAATCTTTACAGTGAAGAGAATTAGAGCTCAGAGGTGGGATTCCCATTAATTTTTCTGTTTGTGAGAGCAAAGGTACCCAGAAAGGAGGCAGAGGGCCCTCAGGGTGAGAGCGGGGAAAAAGGTTTCTGGAAGGGTCAGCATTTGGTCTGTGCACTGCAGTGGGACAGGTCATGGCCCCGGAGGGCTGGTGGGGTTTGGTAGTGGGAATGGCATGTCTCGTAGAGCGAGCCACCTGGAACACAGGCTGGGAGTAGGAGTCACAGGGAAAAGGGCTGGAACATCCGTTGGGGCCAGATTATAGAAAATCCTCAATTGCAGGAATTTATAACATATCATGGCACATATTTCTTTCCCCTGCCTTGTATAAAATACAGAGGACTTGTCTGGTCATTTAATGACCTTGGAGCATGGTTTGAAAAACTTGCCCCTTTGTGTGTGTCAACTCTATTGTCCCAACACTATAGCCTCATTCCTTAGGGTCTTAAAGTATTGTGTTTAATGATCAGAAGTCCCCTGTAAAATAAATGCTCAAAAATGTTTTTGGGAAAAGAATGAATAAATAAATTACTGTGGGTTCCCTATAAAACCTAAGTTCTGCTCAGCACTGGGAAGCCGTCTCCATGAAGGCGTGGTCCTCACAGGCCCTGATTAGGGGTGCAGTCGGCTGGTGCAAGAGGACGAAGCACTGCTGGGGTCTGGGGAGGTGCTGGCAAATAAAGTTTGCCAGCGTTTCGAGTCAAAACCAGCCTTGTGTTCTCTCTCTGAACATCCAATGTAAATACATCTTTCAGGTAAAAATCTGTGGGAATCCTCTGGATAGCACCGTGTGGAGTAGCTGCTGGATATGCCACTTTGCATGGACATTTGGGGGTTTGGGATGCCGAGCACGGTCTCCTGTGCACGCAGAGGGAGCCAGCTCTCTGTGCAGGAGTGGTTCTGTGCAACTGTGTAGCTGTTGGGAAGAGGAAACTTTACAGCCTGTTACATAAGGAAAAGAAAAAAAAAAAAAAGATGTTACTCTTCCTGTGGGTGTTGTGAGTACTGGCTGCCAAATGGTGCTTGTTTGTGTTTCCACTTTTGTTCCCCGTCTTTTGTAACAGGCTTGCAAATGAATTCTACTTTTGACTTTATTCCTCCTTGTGAAGAAGTTGAGACCATCAGGGAGGACTAAGTGGGGATATCTTCTTTTTAGCTGTTTTAGAGACAGCTATATTGTGACAATGTCTTCATTTTTTTGAATTGGTAATACTTGTGCGTGGTAGGAAATTCCAGCAGGATAGAAGGTTAAACAGTGGTAGCTAAGGCCTCCTGAGCTGTAGAGGGCGGTGGTTACTAACCAGGATGGACACTAACCAGATGACCCGGGCTCCAGCCCTGGCTCTAGGCTTGCCCACTCATCAGCTGTGTGGCTTTGGGCAAGTCACTTAACCTCTCTACGCTTGGTTGTTGCGACTGTAAAATGGCCTGGGATTTTTGTGGGATTAATGGGCTAATATTTGGAAATATTTGGCACGAATATTTGGCACTAGATAGTACCTGGCACATAGTAAAGGAGACATAAGTGTTAAGTATTAATAAAATAGATAAATTCTCCCCACTCTGTCCTTAGCCACCCACTTTCTCTTCCAGAAGTAATCACTGTTCTTAGTTTCTTTCTCATCCTGATCTGGAGAACCCTATGTATTGGGGAAAATGTTGGGGCGTTTTTTTGCATTGTTTTTACCGCATTATCTAAGTATGTGGCTGCAAAGTATGTGGCAGTGGGCAAATAATGGTCCACTCCAAAGTGTCCACACGCTGCTCCCCAGAACATGTGGATACGGCACAAGGGATTTAAATGTCAAAAGGGACTTTGAAGATGTGATGAGGAGCTGGGGAGATTATCCTGGATTTCTGGGGGGGTCCTTTTTCGAGGGAGGCAAGAGGCTCAGAGCAGAGAAGTCAATGTGATGAGGGAGGCAGAGGTCGGCATGATGGGGCCGTGAGCCCAGGGGTGGCCCGGAATTTGGACAAGAACGGAAAGAGCTCTCCCCTAGAGGCCCCAGAGAGCATGCAGCCCTGCGGCCTTAGGCTTCTGACCTCCAGAACTGTAACATAAAAAATTTGTGTTTACGCGTCAAGCACTGTGTTTGATGGCAGAGATACAAACATGAAGAAACAGTCCCCGTCTTTGGGGTGCTGCGGTGAGGGGCAGATGTGTGCACAGACGGCAGTCACAATCCATCCAGTTCACTCCGGTTCCACGGTTCTCACACTTGTCAGTCTCGTCCTGGGCTCTTTACTGCTGAGGAGTATTGAGGACCCCAAAGAGCTTTAGTTGTGTGGGCTGTATCTGTATCTACTGATACTTCTACTGGAAATTTAAACTGAGAAACTTCCAAAATGTTTATTAATTTATTTTAATCTAACCATAATGAATCCATTTCATGTAAACACAACAGAGATAATTGTAATGGAATGTTTCCCTGAATCAAAAAAATAATTAGAAGATGGCCTTATTTTACGTTTTTATAAATCTCTGTAATGTGTATCTTAATAGAAGACAGCTGGATTCTCACATCAGCTTCTGCATTCGGTCTGCCGCAGTGTGTCTCCTGGTAGAAGTTATTTAAAGAAAATCCATCCTCACCCCAGATATACATAGTTGGAAAAGGGAGGAGTCTTTTAATAGCCCCGTCAGATAATCGTGGATACTCTTCTTCAATAATCACACCCAACCCAACGAGTAGTCATTTCTTCAAGATTAGTTGCATTGTGGGATCTGAGCTGTTACTGGTGGGCTCTTCTTACTTGGTTTCAGTAAAATCCATTGGCTTATCTTGCACTTTGAATAAATCTTTTAATTTTTTAATACATATTTATTTGGAAATACAGGATCACTGTGATTTTTTAATACACATTGTTTATTTGGAAATACGGGATCACTGAGTTATGTAGGTCTTTCAAATGTGGACATTTCATTATAGAGTGTTAAAAATCACATTCAAATACCATGGGAAAAGTATCAAGCTAATGATGGTGGATGTGAATTTTCTAAGATTCACTTTGTGAATCACTTTGTTCATGTTAAAGAAAACATTTTCTATCACTTGTTTTCAAGTAACTATCATGTTTTTTGAAAAAAACAATTCCTCTCTCAACACAATTGTGTAAGTGCTTTTCCTGAACACTACCTTTGTACCTCATTCAGCATGCCACTGAAGGGTTGTGTGTGTACTTCCTGAACACGTTCCCAAGGGTGGAGGTTTAGAAAAATTAATCATTTTTACTCCATCGAGGACATTCTTAAGTGAAACTGGCAGTTTCTTACTACCAGTGTGTGGTGATGAAGAGTACAGTGACAACTAGTACAGTTTGGTGCCAATGTCCTCAGCGAGAAAAATGCAAATGACATTTAATATTACTCTGAAAATAATTTTGAGCTTCCAGACCCCTCAAAGGGTCTGAGCGACCCCAGGATTCTACACAGCTCACTTGGAGAAGGGCTGTCCTAGTACACAAGGAGCAGCAAACTCGTGTTGCAGGTTATCAGGGCCGCTTTTGAGGGAGGGTCTCACTTGTGTTAGACCCTGGAGGCGGAGGAGGCGGCAGACAGCATTCCAGGCACTGGTTGGGGGGTCCAGCTGTGGGGAGGTGAGTGAGTAACTCAGGATGGGGGAGACTCAGGTGCAAATGGGGAAGAGGGAGGAGGTGAGATGTGGCAGGTGAGCCAGGGCCAGGCAGAGGAGCCTGAGCAGAAAGATCTATGGGGGAAGGATGAGCAGAGAGTGGTCAGTCAGGTATGTTAGAAACAGAGGTCACCCTGGTGCCAGTGCAGGGGACAGGCATTGCAGCTACTGAAAGTCCCACTGAGAGATGAGAAGGCATGGCCAGGCCGGAATGGGCTAAGGGGTAAGGTGGTACAGTGTGACAGGGAAGTCCCCGCCCTTCCCTCCCTCAGAGCACATAGGTAGGTGGAGATACGTTGTCCTCCCTCAGCACAGGGACTCTAGGTCACTTGTGTTTATTTTATTACTGATAAATCACCAGGCACAGAGCTAGAGCTTCAGTAAATATTTTCTTGAGTGTATGAATAAATGTGTAGAGAAACCAGGCATGGAGGCTCACATCTGTAATCCCAGCACTTTGGGAGGCCTAGGTGAGAGGATTGCTTGAGGCTGGGAGTTTGAGACAAGTCTGGGCAACATAGCAAGACCCCGTCTCTAAAAAAAAAAAAAAATAGAAAAAATTAGCAGGGCCTAGTGGTGTGTGTCTGTAGTCCCAGCTGCTTGGGAGGCTGAGGCAGGAGGATCACTTAAGCCCAGGAGTGAGCTGCAGTGAGCCACTGCACTCCAGCCTGGGTGACAGAGTGAGACCCTGTCTCTAACGTAAAAAAAAAATAAAGGAGAGAGGAATGAGGGAAAAACAGCCAGGTCTTCCACTTTCATTTCAACCTTTATTTTTCAACAAGATGCTAATTGTTTTATATCTAAAATGTGGTTTGTTTAAAATGCGGAAAATACAACTTGTAGCTAAGAAGAGAATTGTGGCTTTGTTTACGTCCTAAGGTCGAATCTGTGGTGCAGGTAATTTGAGTATATTTTTTACCTTGAAGTTCGGAAACGAACTTCTATACTTAATACCAAATTCAGGCTCGCAAGTTCAGTCCGTGACATGAGACGTGAAGCTTCCACCCCATGGTAGGCACCCATCGTGAATAGCACCCTGAGGAGAAAAATCTTTTTTGTTACTTTTCTTTATTCATTTGGCAAATATTCAGTGATGACCTGTTGTATGCCAGGCCCTGTCCCAGGAGGGCTAGAGAATAAACAGTGAATGCAACGGGCAAAAAAATCCTTGCCAGTGGAGCTTGTTTATATTTTAGTGTGTGGACATAGAGAATAAGCAAAAACACTGTAATAAATAAGTAAATTATGTCATATAGATGATAAGCATCGTGGGACAGAAACAGCTCGTGGTGGGAGGGGTTGGGGTAGGAGCCGAGGCAGGAGGCCGTGGTGCACAGGGCAGGAGGTGGCCTCAGTAAGACGGTGGGCGTGGGGGACATGGGCTGGATGGAGGCGAGGGGCCCGGCCACCTGGGCGTCGGGCAGCAAAGCTTTCCAGGCCGAGGGAATGGTTGCGAGCGCCTGACGCCTGTTTCAGGACGGGCAGGTGGCAGGTGTGCCCGGAAGCGCCAGGGGGCCGCAGAGCGGTGAGGGCTGAGGCCCCGAGGAACCATCAAGCCAGACTGGGGAGGCCTCATATGCCAGTTTCAGGTCTGACGGTTCTGGGAGGAAAAGGAGAAGCCATCCTACATGTGTGCACGGAGAGATGACATGCCCTGAGCTGTGTTTTGTAATGATCGCTGAGTGATTGTCAAGAACAGACCAGTGGAGACAGAGGCTTTGCAGTCGCCGAGGCGAGAGGTGACGGGGCCACAGCTCGCTGGGAGACTGGCAGGGGCTGTGAGGGAGGGCGCCAGGGACCGCCCCAGGGATGGGCCTGAGCAGCCTGGAGTTGTCATCGGCTGTGATGGGAAGACGGCATGTGGGGCATCTTTGGGGAGAGACCAGGAGTTGGTGTGGGGACTCCTCGTGTTAAGCGCCTGTGTTCATATTGACTGTTTCACCTGCTTCCAAAGCGGTTTTGAAATGACTTACAGTGAAAGCCTGTCTATAAAATCTCACAAAATTCACCCAAAGTAGCCACATAGAGAGGAAAGGGAGGAGCTTTGAGTGACAATTTGGTCTACTTTAAAGATTCCTCACTCATAGTATATAAGGCAAACACATATTTGTTTATAGGAACAGAAATCAGTAAGCTTTGAAATACAATAGCAGCACATCAGTTCCTTTCAGACAGTTCAGTTATGATCTGTTGCATCTTACAAATTTATTTCTGGCCCTGCAGTGCTCAGCTACAATTATTTATAAATTGTGCATTCCCATATAAATCCTTTTATCTTTTATCCTTTTGTTTTTGCTTCTGGCCATTAACATCTTTAACATATAATGGGAAAATGTGACAAAGTTCAAATTATCCAATTTTGTTGCTTGTTGGTAGCTCTGAAAAAACTGATTTGGAAAGAGGCACATGAAATTGTTAGCAAAATCATTGTGTGTCTTCTACAAGGACATCTGACCAGCTGCCCTGCAGGGTGAGGAGTTTAGAAAGCATAGTTTGTAAAGCGACAGGGCGCCCCTCCTTCCAGAAGTCTCCAATGGGCTTGGACCGAGTCTGGACTTGCCGGTGGAGCACTCAGAAGCTGTTGCCTGGAAGGTCACGTCACCCTCCACGTTTTCACATCGACCTCTTCAACACTCGTTATTTTCTCCTAGATTGCCATTTATGAATCTCATTCTGACTTTCATGTTTCTGTTGATGAATGACCGTGTCACACTTCTGTGAGGTTTGGGCATCTGTGCATAGTAGCATTAGCAAAATTATTTGAATATTTATTGAACTTTGTCATTATTATAAAAATGATTGAGGGGGAAAAAAGGAGCTGAAAATGTTGATAAGAAGCTGAGGTTTCCTAAACTGAATATCCATGACCCAAAACTGCCGGTCACCAGGTGTGCCCCGCCAGCCCGTCTTTAGCCCCATGTGAATGCTCTTTGACCTTGAGCAGGTGACTGTGTATTCACTGTGAAGGGAGGAGGAGATTAAGACATGTATCAGGTATATTTAAAAGGTGAGGTACAAAGAGAATTTTATGATTTTTTTTTAGATCTCTGGGAATGGAAGTTCACAGAACCTGTATTCTCATCTTTCATACTTCTCTCTTAGGACTGTATTCTGTAGGAAGTGTGGGGCCGCCTGTATGTTATCAATACATTGGAGGGGTCATGGACTCTTCCTGCTTTGAACACTGAAAGCATTTTGTCTGTGTGCCTGACGTGGAAGTTAGTCTTTATTGCCTTGCAATGTCACTCTCTGTCACTCTAGCACAATTCTTAGTAAATAGCAAGCATTGAGTGCATAGCTGTCAAGTGAAAGGAAGGTTATTAGGAGTCTCTGAGTGCAAAGTTAAGGCAGTGTTTCTGGGAATGGGTTGTGGAGGGTAAAAAGAATCCTTGGAACACACCTTGGGGCTTCCAGGATTTTTTCTTTACAAATCCAATGCAAGAGCATAGTGCTGAGACCTTGTCAGAGCTGAAGTCCCCACTCTCTTGCACACATGGGGAGGGGACTCCGGGATGGCCCATGGCTGTGCTTGCTGAGAACTTGTTGCATACCCTGGGCATGTCTATGGAGACTAGCAGGTTCCACATTTTTGCTGCTTTGCAATTTTGATGGGCCGATCGGGGTCTGTGACAGAGACTTCTTTCTCCAGGTAACCAAAACCGCAACTAAAAAGGAACGGCAGCTTCTATATCATCAGTGTAGGTCAAGACTGATGGTGAGATGTGTTTTAATTTGGGGGTAGTAACATTAATGAACAACTTTGGGTCCAAAGTAAGGGCATATGGATTCTAGTTCCTGGCCTTGTTATGTGTGACCTTGGGCAATTTACACGTCTATTTTCTGGACTCCTAAAATGAGAGATGGGATAAAACAGCTCAAAATTTTTTTTCTTTCTCTCTCTAAAATGCATTTAATATGATTAAAGTAACAATGTAACAGCTGTAGGAATGTGCAGTTCTTACAAAAGTTTATGGAGTGAAAAACATGGCAAAGTTATGGATCAAGCATTGCATTTTGGTTTTGCAGCAAATCGCATTACCTCTTTAAATAGAGTCAGGTCTCGACTGCCGTAGAGAACGTGTTTCTTAAGGCTTTGTAATAATAGCAGGCTGTCTCAGTACAAAGATCACAAGGAACCTTAAAAAATATTAATTATCCCTTACATCACCCTGATGGAGCAGAGATGTGTTATTATCATTTTACTTTCACAGCTGGGTAAATCAAGGCACAGGGGCACATGAAGTCACTGGTTAACTTAGGCAAGGTCATAGTCAATAGCAGATAGAGATAGAACTGTGTCTTGTTTTTCCTTCCACGTAGGGGAAAATGTCTGGATTTTAGCTGCTTTTTTTTTCCTTTTAAAGATTTCTCTATTAATATACATAGAGTAGACCCAGTAATAATTCGCCCTGCAGTAAAGCAAATACAGATGTAACTGGATTGACAGGGAACTAGCCTTCTTATCCGGGGTTGGGGTGGCGATTAGGAATGCTTCGAGATCACTATGGCTTTCTCAGTTCAGGGAAGGGTCAGTCGTTTAAAGTAATAGTTTCACTATCTTTATTCTTGTACATTTTTTGCTGGTTCATACTGATTTACGTTAATTAACCTTGCAATAATGTGACCATATATTTCCTGTGATTTGGTTCTTTGGAACTCACTTACAAGGAACTTTTACTGTAATTCTAATTTCTCTCCTGTAAAATTTGCCCTGATGTTCTTCTTCTTTCTTTTGTCTTGTGACATTTTTTATTTTTTTTATTTCAGCATATTACAGGGGTACAAATGTTTAGGTTACATATATTGCCTTTGCCCTGCTCGAGTCAGAGCTTCAAGTGTGTCCATCCCCTAGACAGTGTGTACCACACCCATTAGGTGTGAATATACCATCCCCTCCACCCACCTCCCACCTGCCGGACACCCAGTGAATGTTACTACGGTATGTGCATGTAAGTGTTGATCAATTAATACCAATTTGATGGTGAGTATATGTGGTGCTTGTTTTTCCATTCTTGTGATACTTCACTTAGTAGAATGGGCTCCAGCTCTATCCAGGATAATACAAGAGGTGCTAGATCACCCTTGTTTTCTGTGGCTGAGTAGAACTCCATGGTATACATATACCACATTTTATTAATCCACTCATGTATTGATGGGCACTTGGATTGTTTCCACATCTTTGCAATTTTGAATTGTACTGCTATAAACATTCTAGTGCAGATGTCTTTTTGATAGAATGTCTTTTTTTTCCTTTGGGTAGATGCCCAGTAATGAGATTGCTGGATCAAATGGTAGTTCTACTTTTAGCTCTTTGAGGTATCTCCATATTACTTTCCACAGAAGTTGTACTAGTTTGCAGTCCCACCAGCAGTGTATGAGTGTTCCTATCTCTCTGCATCCATGCCAACGTTTATTGTTTTGGAACGTTTTGATGAAAGCCATTTTCACTGGAGTTAAGTGTTATCTCATTATGGTTTTGATTTGCATTTCCCTGATGATTAGAGATGTTGAGCATTTTTTCATATGTTTGTTGGCCATTAGTCTGTCTTCTTTTGAAAAGTTTCTGTTCACGTCCTTTGCCCACTTTTTAATGGGGTTGTTTGATTTTTTTCTTTCTGATTTTCCTGAGTTCTATATAGATTCTAGTTAGCCCTTTATTGGATGTGTAGCATGTGAATATTTTCTCCCATTCTGTGGGTTGTCTGTTCGCTCTAGTGATAGTTTCCTTGGCTGTGCAGAAACTTTTTAATTTGATCAGGTACCATTTATTTATTTTTGTTGTTGCTGTGATTGCCTTTGGGGTCTTCTTCATAAATTCTTTGCCTAGGCCAATGTCTATAAGAGTTTTTGCAACATTTTTTTCTAGAATTCTTATAGTTTCATGCCTTAGGTTTAAGTCTGTTATCCACCATGAGTTGATTTTTGTGAGAGGTGAGAGGTGCAGATCCTGTTTCAGTCATCTACATGTGGCCATCTAATTTTCTGAGACCATTTTTTGAATAAGGATTCTTTTCTCCATTGTATATTTTTGTCTGCTTTGTCAAAGATTAGATGGCTTTATGAGGATGGTTTTATATCTGGGTTCTCAGTTCTGTTCCATTGGTCTACATCTCTTAAAAATGATAAAAGCCATATATGACAAATCCACAGCCAACATCATACTGAATGGGGAAAAATTGAAAGCATTCCCACTTAGAACTGGAACCAGACGAGTTTGCCCTCCATCACCGCTTCTATTCAGCATAGTGCTGGAAGTCCTAGCCAGAGCAATCAGACAAAAGAAGGAAATCAGCATCCAGAAGAGGTCAAACTATTGCTCTTAGCTGACAATATGATCTTATATCTAGAAAACCCATAAGATTCTTCCATGAGACTACTGGAATTGATAAACAAATTCAGCAAAGTCTCAGGTTACAAAATCAATGTACACAAATCAGTAGCATCCCTATATGCCAACAACAGTCAAACTGGGAACCAAATCAGAGACTCAATACCCTTCACAATAGCAGCAAAGAACATAAAATTCCTAGCAATATATTTAACTAATGAGGTAAAAGACCACTACAGGGAAAATTACGAAACACCGAGGAAGGAAATAGCAGAAGATGTAAACAGGTGGAAAACCATACCATGCTCATGGGCCGGCGGAATCAACATTGTTAAAATGTCTGTACTACCCAAAGTAATCTACAGATTCAGTGCAATCCCTATTAAAATACTAACATCATTTTTCACAGATCTAAAAAAATAATTCTACAGTTTTTATGGAACCAGAGAAGACCCTGTATAGCAAAAGCAATCTTAAGCAAAAAGAACAAATTGGGAGGCATCAATTTACTAGACTTCAAGCTATACTACAAGGCTATAGTAGCTAAAACAGCATGGTACTGGCTCCTGACATTCTTCTTTTTAAAAAATTGAATAGAGTTCACATACCATACAATTCACCTTTGAAAGTGTACAATTCAGTGGTTTTTAGTATATTCATGAGCTTGTGCAATCATCACGACTATCTAATTCCACAACATTTTTATCACGTGCGTAAAGAAACCCAGTAAAGAAACCCTGAGACCATATCACAGGTCACTCCTGATTTCCCCTCCCCCCAGCTACTGACAGCCACTAATTTACTTTCTGTTCCCATGGACTCACTTATTTTGGACATTTCATATAAATGGAATTGTATAACACGTAGCTTACATGTCTGGCTTCTTTCCCTTAGCATATTATTTTCTAGGCTCATCTATGTCGTAGTACGAGTCAGCACTTCATTCCTCTTCATGGCTGAATACTACTCAGTTTTGCCTTCATCGAATCCAGTAGAACCATGACACTTACTGAAAAGAGGTGTTACTCAAGTTTTCTGTTTCCAATAGCAGTGCTCTCTGATAGAATCTTGTGTGTACTTTCTTTAAGTTTCTTCTCTAGGTCTTTAAGGAATAGGACTCTGACTAAGTAGTTCCTAGGGGTTTTTAACTTAAATTCTACCTTATTAAAAGTCTTTAAGCGTTTGAAGTACAGCATTGTCTCTTACATGCCTCTGAATGAAATTAGGGTGGCATGTGGGTGTCCTCCCAGCTCTGGTGCTGTCAGTTTCTGGTAGTACCATAACCTTGTTTGAAGATCTGTTTTATCACTGACTGTGTGTCTTTCACTGGGGCCCCAAGAAGGCACCGTGAGGTCCTGTGTTGTCTTTCCTACGGCTCAGCATGCTGCCTTGATCACAGTCATAGCCTATCTAGAGAATGAGGGCACATACATAGATCTAAATACTTTTTTCCCCGCCATTCTAAGAAGGCCTTTATGTTGTAGTCAGCATGAAGGTGGCTGGCAGCACATTTTCACCCCTGACATCTGCCATATTCCTGTTCCTCTAAGTATTCTTTCAGACTCTGAGGATATTTATCACAAGGCAGTGGAATTGAATCATGGCAGCCTGCTATTAAGAAACATTTCCTGCCATCTTTTACTGCTGTTTATTGCCAGTGGTAACTTGCGTTGTCAAGTACATCACCAATTGGAATGTGACCGCAGGCTAAGTAGACTTAGAAGATTTACGAAATTTACATTTTTCTGATACAGTATTTATGCTGTGATAGAATTTATTTCTCTGTAAGCTTAACAATGACATTCAGACTGCTGTTTTGAATTTCCCTGACACAGAATACTAACAATAAAAAATGGAGAGTCCCAGATGTGGTCAGAAAAACAGACTGATTTTTATCTGTATTAGAAATATGTAATATTAAATCGTGATCCCTTTGTTAATGGTGCAGTCGAGGACTTGAATAACCTTTGAATGTGGTCAACTCAGAGTTATTTTTTTGTCTCACAGAATAGTCTATTATTTCATTTAAATGCTTTTATTTTCATCCTGTTTCACTGATGATGAGTAATATTTGCCTGGACGACCGAGCACAGCAAATATCATTAGTGAAAGGTGTCACAAACCACTGAATTTTTAAGTAAAAGCATGAGTAAAATTTAGAAAACTTTGAGTCAGTTAAAAATATACATTGCTATACCAAGTTCTTAAATTGAAAAGAAGAGATTCTAAGCTTTACACAGCAAATGAACTCAATGTTCAATGTGTTTTTTGTACCATGATAACCATATCTTGTGAGCATTAATGCAGAATTTTGTAATAGTGGATGAAACTTGCAGAACTGAAAAAAAAATCTTAATTTTTATTTATATAATGTAGTTATTCCTCAACTGGCAGCTTTGATTTACCAAAATCTTTATCTTTTCTTAAAATTGCATTTGTACTTTAAAAAAAACTAACAAAGGCCACATAAGATGAAGGAATTGAATGGAATAATTTCTGAATTTCTTTTCTGATCTGAAATCTTTGCTTCTATAAAAGCTGTTCATTTATGGAATTGCACAGTGGAAATTCTGAGAATTGAATAGAGAAATTGAATAAATTGAATAGATTAAGATCCTAATTCACACAAAGTATGTTGTGTTATCTGGATGTGAGTAGATAGATGGTAGAATCTAAACAGTAATTGTCAAAGATGTGTAACTCTAATGCCACAGTGGATTATGTAGTTGAAAATTTAATTAAACCATTTATTATGCACTTGCAACTTCTTCGATATTATTTTTTAGATTTTTTTTATGGAAGATTATCCATCTATGGTTTTCATGTCAGAGGAGGTTTCTAAGAATTAATGATTTAATCAGCTAAAACACTTTTGAGCCTGAGATCAGAATTCCAATTAAATATACTTCATCGCTCATCTGGCTGCTGTATTTTTAATTGTTCTAATGAGCATATTTTATCTTTGGGAAGTGAGGGAGCCTGGTAGTCACTGGGCCCTGCTCTGGGTTGGGTGCTTTTGGTGCATTTTGCACCTTTTGATGTCACTTGACTCTCACAGAGGTAAAGGGGAGGTCCTGGCCATGGGGAGGCAGAGGAGGTGGACCTGCCCCCCAACTGACACTTTGGAAATTTGTGGATCTGTTCTTAGTTAGCATAATGATTCAGGGGACAGTGGCATTGGGTGGTTGGGGACATGGTTGCTGGATGCCCTGCAGTGCTCAAGTTAATCCCACACACTGAAGATTGTTCTATCAGATCGTTATAGAGGTGAAAAAAGCGTGTATAATTATTGGAGCCAAGAACTAGCTCCATTTTATAAATAAACGCAAATTATTTTTTCCCCCACAGCTATAGGGTACTCTGAATTTTCTAGGAATGCAACAACCCAATACATCAAGGGAAGCATGTCCTTTGTTTTATTCAGAGCTTTGCCAGGAGTTTTTGCCTTTTTGGAAAATCATGTCACTGATGGCAACACCGCCAAGACACATGGGCATTGGTCTGTGATGAAGCTTGTGACAAGTTGCTGTGATTCTCTGTACAGCCAGTGGTGACAGCTTCCTCACAGCTTCTAGAGTGGTTGGGCCTGCCCTAAGTATGTATTTTTTTTTTAATTACAAATTACTTTCCATTTATTTTTATTTTTGTTTTACTGTTAGATCTCAGTACATTGCTTTTTATGAAATTATGTGTGAAGGTAGATTAATATTAAGTACGATTTTTAAATTTCAGGGTAGTAAAAGTATATATGATCAGAAAACGGACTTTGGATCTAGTTGTATTGAGAATTGGTATACTATAATATATGCTTTGAAGCATGAAAAACATATTTTAAAAGCAAATTCCATTCTCATGTCCCATTCTGTTAGTCTATTTCAAATGAATCCTTAGTCCACACGTTGAAGCAGAGCTTTTTCTGGTGCTGTGACTACTGTCTTAGTTCGTTTGTGCTGCTGCAGCAGGGTACCACAGACTGCGTAGACAAATGCACTGGCTCATGGCTTTGGAGGCTGGGAAGTCCAACATCAAGACGCTAGCAGATTTGCAGATTCTGGTTCCAAGATGGCACCTTGAAGGCTGTGTCCTCACGTGGTGGAAGGTGGGAGGGTAAAGAGCGGAAGAGAGCGAACCCACTCCTGAGAACGCTTTTTACAATGGCATTAATCTATCCGTGAGGATGGAGTCCTCATGACCTAATCCCTTCCTGTCAGACCCTACCACGCAGCACTTTGCACTGAGGACTAAGTTTCCAACACATGAGTTCTGTGGGACACATTCAGATCATAGCAACTACTGTCGTTAATTTCCCAAGAAAAGTCTCATTGTACCTAAGAGGGGAAAACAAATGTTCTCCTGTCATTTTGCAGTTCTTATTTTTGGCCACAGAGATTGATACCATCTTGGGATTTTTTTTTTAATTCAATTTCTCTATAATTGCTGTTTCTGAGAACTTGGGGGGCATTCTCAGGCTTTTTGAGTAGAATGGTTCTTAGATCACTTTTCCTAGGAACCAGTTGTCTGTCCTCAGGCATGGTGCTGGCTGCTGTAAAGGCAGAACCACTCTCCCCACCCCAGAAGCTGCCCGGTATCTCCAGGGTCAGCTGGCAGCCACCTGGGTGGGTATCCAGGAGCTGGGAAGAACTTAGCTGCCTATTTTCTTGCTACCTGATTGAGTAAGGAGGAGGCAGCCAGCAGGACTGGGGCTTATGGGGTGCCATCAGTGAGATGAACCAAACATCATAGCCGCCTGACGAGGGGAGTCATTCTTTCTTAGGATTAGCTGCAGGTTTGAGGCCAGCAAGGGGCATTGCCACATGTGCTGAGCCTTCTCCCAGGCTTCCCAATGCCACCCATTTCCAAAGAGTCCCCCCCTGTGCACGGCAGATTGAGCACCTGTATAACCTGGTGCTTCTTGGGCAACAGGAGATACAAATGGCAGAACCCACACTTTTGCATATTAACTGTGCTAGGTTGGATTTGAAAGTGATGTAACTGTAAATTTTGAATTCAGATTACGTGCTGTGTGGGTGAGACAACCTTAACATTTCTTGATGTTTCTATTTTTAAGTTGGTACCCAGGATGTGACTTTAACACGGGTTTTGCCCTTTAATTGTAAAGGATTGGGGGTTGCCAGCTACTTGGCTGACAGCGGTGCCAATGGGGCATGTGCTGACACACAGTTCAGGAAGAAGCTGAATTACTAGGTGTCTCATACCTAAAGCCTCCTGCCTTCCCCAGTTGTCTGTAAGGAGGGGTAGGGAGGCAGGAATTTTCCACGCTAGCCTGCCTGGTGTGTTGTCCTTCTGCAAAAAATATTTGTTGAATAAAGGGGAGAGATGGCTGGCTCTGTTCTTGTGGCACCTGTGTGGTGCCTTTGCAGTTGGCGGGTTCACAGTGTCCAGCACCCGTCCGAATGTGGGAGTCAGTAAATGGAATGAGTAAGTCCAATGCAGGAGCCTGGACTATGACTTGGGACATAGCATCTCTGCTCATTCGATCACTAATGGAAGCTCTTGTTGGCCATGTTAAGTGTTAGACTTTTCAAATTGCTAGACTTCACCCCAAACTGTTAGTTTTCCCAAGGAATATGGTGAGAAAGACAAAAGGGTATGTTTACTAGATACAAACAGATCTCTTGACTTGAATATATTATTTGCTTATTTTTCATCATTTGCAGTCATGTTGGCCAAAGACTCTTCTGGAGTGTGTCTGAACCTCTCCATGGTGCCGCTCTTGGTGGGCAGGGAGCGTGTGTTTGTTGCTATCTGCTAGGGATAAAGGGCTCCTGAAACCTGCACGGTGCATTCACCACGGTGAGGAGGCTCTCCCAGGTGGGAAGCCAGTTTTTTGACTGGGAGGGAGCAGGATATATTTACTCACTTTAGCAGCTGGTGCTCAGGACGTGGGCAGGATGTAAGGGGGGCTGTGTATAGGCATTTGGCACCCAGGCCAGGATGCCTGTTTAAAGCAGCTTTGTAAATAAGCATTCAGATTTTACCAGCCTACGTTCTTTTTTCAGCCAGTCTTCTATTCTTCCAGAATGAACTTTTATGTCATGTCTCCTCTAGAAAGAACAGTAAGGGCACCCTCCTTTTACCGGGATGCAGGTCCTGGTGAAATTTGAGACTCCCAAAGTCAGGGGTCGGTACCTGTGGACACTGTCCAGCTCGGCCCCCCTGTGCTGTGTCATCTCCTGGGTGTGTTGGTGTGTGGCCGGTCACCGCGGGGACTCTGTGGATGCCCAGATACCATTCTGCCTCTGCAACTTGGGTGGTGGAACAGCTCTGAGATTTCCTGTCTCGGCAGATCTCAGGAACTTTCCAGAGCTGCCTTCTCCTCTCGGGTCCCCAGGGCCAACCTCAACAGACTTGGTTCCCATTGGCCACCCTGTCCAAGCTCATGCCTGAGAGAGGAGCCAGCAGCACCCAAAGGCTCCCAAAGTTAAGGGTCATTAAAGGAGATTAGGAGCCTCAGGGATCCTGGGGCGGGGAGCATTCTGACGGGAAGGGTGTGAGTGTTCCATTACCAGGTCAGTGTTGCTTCCTTTCTCTTGCATACCTGAAGCAAGCCTGTCTTTCTCAGTAAGTGAACGAGTACCTTTTTGCCTCTTTTGTGAGAGGCGAACAGTGGTTTAAGGAGTTTTCAGTGTTTAAGTTCCAAAGTTTTGGGACTGTTTTGACTCAGATGACTCAGAATTCACTTGGCACCCGCTGGTGACATCAGCCATGCTATTTTCACCAGCTTCCATCCGGCACCTCAGGCTGCAGAGCTCCTTGTGCCCTTGCTGTGTCTGAGCTCTTCATGAGACTCGAGGTCTTGTTCACCTTTGCATCCCCAGGACTCGGTGTGGACCCGAGGCGTGGCAGGTGCTTGGAATCTTCCTCATGAGTGAGTGCTCGCTCGTGTGGATGGTGTTGTGTTTCCTGTGCTTGATGTAACTCTTTGGAAATACCAAAGCTCCTTATTTACAAGGTAAAGGCAGCATAATGCAAATTGGATTCTGTTACCTAGGTAGTGTACTTTTAACACTATACGGCTTCTGTGACATTGCTGTGTTTTGATTTCCTTATGTTTCTCTGTCTTTTGATTCTCTATAAAAACAAAGGCAGCTCCCTGAGGGCTTTCCTCTCCTGTGCCCCTCATGCACTGGTATTTCTCATGGTTCTCTCCTTGGTCCTCTTCATGTCAAACTTTGTGGTCTCTCTGGTGGGCATCGTTTATCCCATTGGCTTCACTGCTGTGAAGGTGCATTCTGATGACTCCCAAATCCAGATCTCTTTCTGGGCTTTGGCCCTGGGACTGCCTGGCCGCTGAGCATCTCCCAGTGGGTGGCCCACAACGACCACAAGCTCAGTGTTGCGGAAACCAAACTGGTTATTCCCACCCCTCCCCTTCCTGTGTCCCCATCCACCCAGTGACTCAACACAAAGCCAGGCTTCTCCCTTGCTGCCTCTCGCTTCTGTGTCTTCTCATATTTGATAGGTGACAGACTCTCCGTCATCGCCTACTCTTTGCTATTACTCCATTCTGTGCTCGTCTGGGTGCTCACGCCTTGGACCTGCAGCGCGGCTGTGATGCCCTTGCCCCACATCCATCTCTCCATCGGGCCCCGTCCCTCCCCGGCCACTCTCTGCAGGTTCTAGGTGGTGCTTGGCTCCCTCACCCAGGCCACTTCCTGTTCCCAGAAGCCCCTCCCTGCTGCCCACCCTGCCTTGTCATCGTCAGCATCGAAGGTAAACAAACTCCCCTCAGATTTAAAGACTTGGCTCAGGTGTCTTCTGTGAAGTCCTTTAAGGCCTGAGGGCAGAATTCCTTCCTGGGTGTCCCACTCAGCCCTGGTGGACTTCTCTGCTATCATCTGTGACACTTTGCTGTGCTCCTCTCTCTGCCCCCCACCCCCCCACCTCTCCAGACCGGCAGCGGACCTTGAGGGCAGTCCACTCACTTTGCCTCCCAGCCCCGCGCAGCACCTGGAAAAGGGCTCGTGCTCAAAACGTGCTGGTCGAAGGGATGGATGGAGAGATGTGCTTATGCTGATGCAGTGGGAATGAGGGCTGTTTCTTTTGTGACTTATTTAGGTTGGTCTCCCTTAAACAAAGGTGCACACATCAGAAAGGAGGCAGCAGTGGAGGAACAGGGGTGGACCACTTTTGGCTGGGGGTCTCATCTTACTTCCCATGGAGTCAGCCTGCTGGCGAGGGGACTGCCTCCGTGGTATGGCATCAGGGGTGTGGGGGAAGCAGGCCCAAGTGTCCTTGCTTGACATTGCTGCCTGAGATTTCCCCAGGGACAGCTCATGCTTTTGTGATCGGCACTGCCTTCTCCAGGCAAACTTAACTCTACAGCCAACAGCATTGAAGTGTAACCTGGATTACATATCTGATCCTTTTCTGGGTGAGATCAAGGTGTTGCAAGATATAAGAGGAAGAAGAAAGAAGAAATTGGAGTTGCAGAATTCTGTAGACCATTAAGATGTTTTCTGGAGGCCTCCTCTTGTCTTCAGAGTGAGTGCCTGTGTGGTGGCTGGTGATAACAGCGTGAGTCGGCTACTAGCGTTGCTCCCATCAGTTGTGTCAGCCTCCTAAAGGTCTTCCGGAGACCGTCATCCCCGCCCCCCACGCTGTACACGTTGTCGGCAAAGCTTATCCATGCCTTCTGGGCCTAGATCAACTCAGGTCGATTTCTTGTTGTAGCTACAGGAGCCAGAAACCATCTGGTTTCACGTAGTTGAGGGGACATTCTATCAAATACAACAATTACAATGAAAACCTATGTTATGTTTCGACAGAGGCTGGTCTTCCCATCTCTCTTGGAGAAGATTGTCGAGGGCGAGATGTGTGTACACTCGTAGGCTGGAAAACCGTGTGCTCTACTCACCTTCCTTTACTCTGGAAGTTAACAAGGGTTTGCTGTGCTTCTTGGAGCTTTCAAGTTAGGATGAAATTGTGGTCGATGCCAGAAAAAAGAACCATGCTTGCAAATGAGCAAGTTGTGGATTATGATACATATGAAATCACATCATTGGTTTCCAAGATATCTCTGGTCATTTTGTCCTCACTTGGCCAAAAATGGGGAAATACCAGCAAATGTTGCTGCTGTTTGGTTCTTGGTCTAATAAATTACTGAAGATCGGAGCTTAGTGAAGTATCATTTGCATGGCAACAGGAAGAGTGACAGGCATTTAAGTCATCATTTTGATTGGTCTCTTTTGACCAAAACGGGCAGAAGATGTTGCTTCTTCCATTAATAAGAGCCCTGATCTGCTGCAGGAGACCAGCTCTGTGGATGTTGTAACTGTTCTTGTTCACTAAGGACTGCTGTGTTCTGCCTCCTAGGTGGTTTTGCTTCTTTCCTCTTTCTCTATCTGAGCCTTTGCACCAGTCATTACTACTCTCTGCAAATGGCCAAACTCATACATTTTTGTCATTTCTTCATGCAGATTTCAGCAACGTCCCTGACATCACAACAGGTCTGAAAAGGAGTCAGACAGATGGGACTCTGGATCAGGTTTCCCGCAGGGAGAAAATGGAGCAGACGTTCAGGGTAAGATGCTGGCCCAAATCGCAAACCGAGACCAGGCAAGCAAGTCTTAATTCCCACCTTTACCTGAGAGGAAAAAGAAGATAGAGTTGTCCTATCTCTAGGCCCAGTAGTTGATACAAACCTTTTTTTTTTTCCTTAAATAATTTCCTTTTTAATTAATTTTTTTGGAGGGAAGTGCTAATGGGAACCCATTGACCTTAGCCACGACTCCTCCGCGACCTCGGGCGTTGCCGTCAAAGTGTAACGCTGACTTTGCCATGCACACGCTAGGATGGTTTTGCTTAGCTGTTTTGACAAATAAAACCTAAGCTCAGGTGTTAATTACTATTCTATTCCTTTCCTCCTTTTTTTTTTTGGGCTGAAGATCAGTAATTTTTGGAATGTTGTCATTTTGTGTGGTGAAATATATAACATAAAAATTTGCCATTTTTACCATTGTCAAGTGTACACTTCAGTGGCATTGAGTATATGCACACTGTCTTGCTGCCGTCAGCACCGTCCATCTTCAGAACTTTTTCATCTTCCTAGAGACTCTGTACTCCTCGAACAGTATCTCTCCATTTTCCCCTCTCCCAACCCCCCGGTAACCTCTTTTCTATGTTCTGTCTTACTTGCCAATCCTAGGTACCCGATAGATAAGTGAAATCATACAATATTTGTCCTGTGTTTCTGGCTTATTGCACTTAGCAAAATGTCTTCCACGGTGTAGCACGTGTCAGACTTTCGTTCCTTTCTATGGCTGAATAATGTTCCATTGTGTGGATCCACCACACGGTGTTTGTTCATGCACCTGTTGGTGGCCAGTTCACTTGTTGCCCCCTTTTGGCTACTGCGAGTAATGCTGCAGGGAACACTGGCGTACAGGTGTCTGCTGCGATCCTTGGTTTCAGTTCTTTGGGGTGTAGACCCAGGACTAGAATTGCTAGGTCAGGTGGCAACTCTCTGTTCAGCATTTTGAGGAACTGCCAAGCCATTTTCCACTGTACTGCACCATTTCACATCTCCAGCAACAAAGTAGAGGGTTCCGGTCTCTCCACATCCTCTGCAGCACTTGTTACATTCCATTCCTTTCCTGTGTTTTTTACTGTTCCTTGTCAACTGTCCTTTCAGAAACGGTCTGATTGGCAAGATCTGTTTTAATATCCAGTCTAGTTTTAACTGATGTTAAAATTATGACTGTTTTATGTTTCTTGCTTTTGTCATAAATACAAAATAAGGATGGAGGAAATTCAAGCAATGACGGGTATTTAAATAAGAGTTACAAAGTGGGGTGGCGCCCCAGTTGAGTTTAGAGTGATACCCCAGGAGCAGGTCCCATGGTGAGCACCCACGTGGCTCACCCCTTGGGGACGGGGGACGTGCCCTGTGAGGGGGATCAGGGCAGAGCCTGCCGGCCTCAGAGCGGATCCCAGAGGGTTCCAGCCGCCACAGGTGCTCCGCTGCCTGCTCTTCTCCCCTTCTTGTCCTCACTCGCTGAACTCTCCCACACCCACCCACCTCCTCCAGAATCTTCCTCCGTTTCCTCCCAACTCCTCATACAAACCAAATGCTCAGCCGGTCTGGTTATATCCCCAGGATGCAGTTTTGTTTTTCTCACTAAACTGAAATCTGTCAGCATCTTCCGTCTTACTACTGTGTTCTACCTCTGGTGGGTTATTTACTTTTGGGAACCCAATATCGTAGCTAATATTCATCAGATAGATGAATCCTAGAGCATCAGATAGATGTGTTTTGATTGCTTCATGTTAAACTTTTTAAAAAAGCAAATCCTCTGGAAACACTCATGAAGCAAGGCTATCTAAGCTGAGCATGCCGGGGGCGCTGGCTAGTATGGCGGAGTGGGGGAAATTACTTAACGCCATTGGGGTAACGGTTTCCCCTCTGCTGTCATCTGCTTGGATTATGCATTAAAGTACTTAAGAAGGAAATTATATTTTTTTGCAAAACTTAAGATTCAGTAAAATACATATGCAAACAACATGTTAAGACCATTTCCAACTCTTATATGACAGCGGCTCTCGTAATTAAACAGAACATTTACAAAGGGAATGTTGCAAAAGTGGTGATCACCGTACCTTTTTTCAGATATGAAGATATCTACATTTAATAATGGATTTCGGTACATTTTAAAAAGATCCTAGGGAAATGCCCAGCAGTTACTCGGTTCATGTGTTCTTTGTTTCTTGGGTGACAACCAAAAGTAATAATTGTGATGGATATTTGTCAAAAGAAGAAGTTTCAAAGTTAAGGATTTAAATTTTTTTCCTGTTATGTTAGTGGTTTATTTATTTTTTAAATCTCCTAGAAACATCAGGTTATATCTGAAAGCAATCCTCTTCTGTTTTTAAAATGGTGATTTGGGAGTTGTCTGGTACGTGCTGGGAGTGGCTTTTTGGGACCCTCCCCCACCCCCACCACACCACACGATGTCCCCAGGATGTCCACAGAAGGTGCTGCTCCTCAAGGAGAGACCTGCCTCTGTTTTCCTGGCCCCCTGCTCTGGCCCAACTGCTCCTCTCCGGGGTCATTAACTTCTCTTAAGATCAGACCCTGGATGAACCTGGCCTGTTTAGGATATTATACTAACAAATATTCTAGACTTTAGAATAAGGAATAATTTCCCTTGAAAATCAAGTGAAGCCTGGCTTGATGAAGCACAGCTGTAACCAGGGCTTTTGACAGCCCTGCAATTTCCGCAAATGGTTCGTAATTGATTGCTTTCTTCTCCGTAAGGGTGCCTATTACTGTCATAGCTCTTTGTGTGACCCTGTCAGCCTCTCCTGTGTGGGGGATTTTTTCCCTCCGTATTGTTAACAATTAGCATGTGCTATTGTACTAGTTCGGAGTTTGAAAGGAAAATACAGTTTCCCTTTGGGCGAGGGGGTTGAATTTTTCGGTTTGTTCTGGGAGCTTGAGGTGTGTTAAGCAGTCTGTTTCCTGCTCCTCGAGCTGGCTCCGAACGTGTGGCCCTGTGTGGTTCTGCCGTCTGCTGTAACCTGGCGCCTTCCTGGAGCAGGCAGCTCGCAGCATGGGTGGGAACCTAGAGGAAGGGGGTGAGCCTCCCCCGATCATTGGTGCTGCTCTGGAGGAAGAGCTTGGTGGCGCTAGGACGTCCTTGTGAATGTGACTTGGAAGAACAGTTGGGATTTTTTCATTGCCTGGGGATGAGAGAGAGAGAGAGAGAGAGAATATCTCATTCATTTCCCAACAGCCGACTGTAGATGTAATCCTTTCTCCCAGAGGGAGCAGGTTTCTTTGAACTTTTCCTTTTTATGTACAGCATGTAAGTAAACAAGGGCTTTGGTTTTCATGGATGTAGATTCTGGTCCAAATGTAGGCATGCTTGCATGGTTTTCTTGTCTTGATTGGAAGTCGATTTTACTCTAAAAATGTCTAAAGACTGTTACAGAGATGAGAAGATGTGCCTGTCTATCCAGAAGGGATTCTGACAGTAATCTTTAAGCATTCTTTACAGCTAAGGATAAGAGAACTTCTATTGGATACTAGATGTTCTGTGGCTTTGTCAACTTTTCCTTTCTCATTCCAAGGTCTTGAAATTGATCTCTGAAGTAGTTTTGTCCTGCTGAAATATAAAGATATCAGGAATGCCTAGGGAAATATTTACTCTATAAAATGCATTTGAAAAGTGAGAGAGGAATAATTTGAATATAGGAATTAATTTTATGCTTGTAAAATTTCCTTGGATCATAACACGTACTTGTATTGGGCTTAATGCTGTAAAAGAAAATCTACAAAAATGAAACCCGTTTTTCTACAAGGTAAGCAGAGTTTTTAATTTAGTTATTCCTGATTAAATAAATTTTTTTAGCTCTTTAGAAGACTTTTATGTAATCACCTAGTGTGGCTTTGGCAGTAATTATTTTTGCAGTTCGTAGGCGTTGTGTTGATAGAACAGAGCGCATGGAGAATCTGGAGATATACAGCATGGCAACCGAGTGTTGTGCTCTTTGCAATTTAATCATGTTTAAGATGTATTTTGTCCTGTTTATTTTTTCAAGGTAGAAAAAAGGAACATGCACTAATGGCTAGGCTTTTTGTACACAGTGTGAACAAAACTTGCATTTAATATTTAATTCCTGCTCACTCACATAGCTTAACCTTTTGAGTTTTTCACATTAATTGCTTTTAAGAGCTTGCGTATCTAAGAAGCTCAAGGAAAAGAAAAAGATTAGATTACATGATTCACTTTCCTGCATTCTCAATGTATTCATCGTTCTTTGATGTATACTTTCCTGCATTATTTCAAGATCTTTTTGACTATAAGATATTTTTGTTAGGAAATAAAATATAATTTATAAATAGTAATCTTTCTTCATGCCTGTTACTCAGTAGATTAATACAATCATGATCCTTTTGTTGAAACTAAACATACCTATTTCTCAATGCCAGTTATGTGGCCTAATTCCTATTTGAATGAACAGAGAGAGAGCATCCTCAAAGCAAACGCTTTGTCCCTAAAAAATGGTTTGGGTGTGGCGTTTCCCAGAGGTAAGACAATAATCTTTCACAAAGATTCAATTCCAGGCAGTCTTTTCTTGCAAGCGGTGGCATATTGGAGAGAACTCTCGGCCTGATGGCTGGAAACCTAAATCTGTATCCTGGTCCACCAGGCTTTACTACTGCGCGACCTGGGGCACTTACCTAACCTTCCCAAGCCAGTGTATCATCCTCTGTAAATAAAAAACGCCACCATCACCAACCCTGTGTTGTGGATTATTAGGCTCTAAGTTGCCCCTTCCTGGCGTGCCTCACAAATGCACGCAGTTTCGAGTTCTTTCCCACTCTGCTCACCTTGTGGCCTCTTGACCTGGGGGAGTCATTGTTAGGAGGAAACCTTGTGCAAATATGCTAGCACCCCAATAAATCTGTTATTGAAGTTAAGTCAGGTGCATGACTCAAACATCTTAGGTGCCTACTTGGTCTTGAAGTTAGTGTCAGTGTTCAAATTCTCCTGGGCTGTCCCATGAGATGAAAAAGAATCAGAAACCGAGGCTCTTAGGAATTGGGTCCTCTTGGCTCTCTGTGGTCTGCAGGGAGACAAAGCCTACCCACCTTTTATCTCATTTTTCTTATGTATAGTGCTGTAAATGCATGAGCCTTTCCAAAGGGTTACTTACACTGACTACATACAAATAGTGTGCGTGAGATCAGCCTTTGTCTCTAGCAGGAGCAGGCTGTGCATGCTGAGATACTTAGCGAAGCCTGAGGGTCTGTGCCAGTCCAGGAAGTCTTGCAGACTTTGTCCCTTCTAGAAGGCAGGCAGCAAGGACACAATTGGTAGGGGCTGGGGTTTGGCGCCTAGTTCTCAGGTGCACCGGTCTGCCTTTCTAACGCCATACTTCCTTTTGGCACAGACTTGGTGGCAAGTTTGTGGACTTGTTCGAGGCGACTGTGCTTAGTTATCATTGGGGTCTAAAAGGCCATTTGATCTCTTTATCCTTGGTTGGATTCTCTTTATTTCCTATTTTCCTAGCTCCAGGGTATCAGTGCCCTGCTCTTTGTCTCTCCTTGATCACTGGGCTGGTGTGTCAGGCAGATGCCACCCCTTTGCCAGGTGTGGCACAGAGAAGACGCTGCTGCGGCATACGGCACACGGAGCCCCATGCTCTCTGTTCCAAGGGATCACTTATGTGCTCTGTTCAGCAGGGTTGGAGACGACACTCATGTGTCAAAAGGAAAAATAGAAAGAAAAACAATCTGGAGTGTCAGTGAGAACCCGAAAGGGAACGCACTAAGCAGGTGGCCGCAGGGAAAGCAGTGTGGGGATGGAGGGCTTGTCCTGCAGGAGGAGGGCGCGCAGCGGGTTTGACGGGAAGGCGGTGGGAGAGAACCTGCTGGTGGTGACCGACCTTTGCACCGCTTGTGGTCAGCGTGGCAGGTTCCTCCTGGCCAAGTGTGTCCCTGGGCAGAGGCAAGCGAGGTGGTGGGAAGGGGGCCAGTTGGCCTGGGCTGAGCCGGGGGACCGTGCCAAGGACACGGAAATTGCCAACAGCAGGATGTTGCCTGATGAGCACCCAGCTGGCTGCGCCTTTGCCAGGGACGCTTGTTGAATGAGACTGTGGCGGGGTGGGCACCGTCGGGGCTGCGAGTTCACATGCAGAGGCGGCACAGGCTTGGTTTTCCGTAGTAAACACGGACTCCACGCACGTGTCGGAGTGGCGTGTCGCGAAAGGCGGGGAGGCTCGAGCCTGGCGGGGCTGGTCTGGAGGCCGGGCTGCTCAGTGTCGGCTCTGGGAGGCCTGGGCCAGACACATCCCCGTCGGCTCTTCTGTGCCCTCGTCTGGAAAGTGGGGACGATGTCACGTGGCTCACAGGGAAGCCGGCAGGACGCAGGGGTCTCACCGCCCCCGCTTCCTCCCCTTGCCTTTTGGTCCTCAGGCCACCATGGCTCTTGGTTTCCCGCCTCCCCTTTCTCCTCCCGCTTTCTGCCCCACAGCACGTTCCTTCCTGCCTTCCTCCGTCCCTGCTTGTTCCTTCTTCTCCACGCTTGTCCTTTTCGTCCTGTTTTTCTGGAAGAAAGAACAAGTTATTATTAAGAGTCATCTTCAGGGTCACAGGATGGAAACGAAGGGAGGGAGCCGTGGAGGCAGCACCGCGGGGGGCTGCATGTGGCCCCGGGACGTGGGGGCGGGAGCAGAGTCAGAACCTGTCAGGCCAGCCCGAGGCTGAAGGGCTAATTAACCGTCTTCCTCACACGGCCGGACGGTGACTCACAGGAAAGTGACTTGGGGCTGCGGCCCCACAAAGATTTGATCCTGAGCAGAGATGCTTCAAGGACATGCTGGTCTCCACGCAGGGATTTATCTGCCGCGTCTGTGTGACGCCGGCTTCTCCTTACCCTTTCTCTCCTTTGAGACAGGGAGGGTCATAGTCGCCCCCAGGCTTCTGGGGTGAGACGTCAAGAGGGCTGTGTTTGTTTCCTTTCCAAGGCAATCCAAAGGTGAGGTTCGGAGGGTAGCCAGCCAGCTCCGTGCAGCCCGGGCGGTGGACGGAGTCTCCGGCCCGTGCTCCGGCACCTGCCCCTTCAGCTCGGCCCACGGGATGGCAGCCCAGGTGGGGCCGACCAGCGAGTTCCCGTGCCCTTCCTCTTCTCTCCCCCATCTCCTGCCTCTCGGTGCTCTATTACTCTGCCTGCGTTTCCTTCCTAGGCTTCCCGGGTTGGAGATGGGCAGTTATGGAAACCTCCATATAATTTTGCTTTTTGGGGGAGAAGAAAGCAGGGAGTTTGAGTTTGTCAGGCCAAACCCTAACCTCAATGTAAAGACGTTTTACAGGCTCTTGCGCATTCTTAGGGCGAGCCTTCTGGAGTTGGGTGGACTCAGTAAGAACGCACGGGTTTCTGCCCCAAGTCTTACACTGATAATCCCTTTCTCTGTCTTGGATAAGTCATCAGACTCCTGCCTCTGCGAAGCCGAGGGGTCAGTCTGACCACCTGTCCTGCTCTGACATCTCCCTGTCTTTCTGCCTAAGTACCTGATCTAAGGGAGTCCACTTGACGTGCCTTTTTGTCCCCATGAATATGGAGAGTGGCGTCAAAGAAAGATCTTAGAAGAACCCTATTAAAGTCTGCATCGTCATTCATTGTCCTTCACACGTTAAAACTTCTCAGATGTGTGGAGGTTTTTAAGGAATGGCGCGCGAACGTCAGGACGGTTAAATGCTTTATATTCCCACATCCTCTGCTCTTTTACTCTCTCACCTTGTTTGGGATCAGATTTAGAGCAGACCATCTGAGAATCTGAAGAAAGCTTTGGGACCCCAGGAAATTGCTCATACACATATGTAAAAAAATTAGGCACAATTCTAGGGTGTCCACCGATCTTAGGACTGCTGTCCATGGATTTCCCCTTTAGGAATATATGAACTCCAGGCTCATAATTCCGACTGTCAGTAAACATCTGTGTAATCTAGCCTCTGTCTTGACTTAATATTATTGACATTACAGAATCAGTTATCAAGTACCTAGGATATGAAAAGCGCAGTTTAGTCAAGTGGCATTTTGAACTCTTTATCTTCTAGTATAATTTGTTTAGATGAGATTAGCTGTTAATGCTTTATTTTTTTAATGTGCTGAGAGACATTGGGGAGTGTTAAATAATAACCCTTAGATGGCAAACAAATCATTAGGTTGAGACCAGAATAGATTATGTTGGTGGTGGTGGTTAGACATCCCCAGACAACATTGGACACAATCGGAGCATTTTGTGCTGGTGTTTTGGCAATTTAAAAAGCTTTATTTTCTGTAATTAGTGGAAAGGGTGATTGTTTTGGAATAAGAATTTAAATTTTGATCCCAAGCCAAAATTTTATAGATCTCTTTGGTAAAATAAACATCTGTCTGATGGACTGCGGGGTGGCGGTTTACACGCTCAGTTTAGGGGAAGTGCAGGCAGCCGTGGCTCCTGTCCTCGCCCAAGGGCGCCGTGATGACTTCACCCTTGCTATTCCTCGCCTCAGCAAGTTAGCTAAGCTGTCGTTGTAGCTGCTCGCTTTTTTTCTTTTAAAGAAGTAATAGCCATAATTACAGTCTAAGTTGGCTTGCCGCTATTTGGGTGCCTTAAATTTTATCTAATCTTTAATATTTACCAAAATCGGGGTGGGGTGGGGTGTAGTGTCACACTATTTGTTCATTTGCTCCTTCACATCTTCCCAGAGGCATTCTCAGATGTTAGCCTCCTTAAGAGTTCCGAAACAGTCATCCGGCTCCCTTCTTTAAATATTCTTGTGTGCTTAGAGATTGCAGTCGGATGAAAACTTCGTACTGAATAAATGAAGCTGTGTTTGAGTCTCAGCACTTTATGCCTGTCATTACTCATCCAGATTCTCACCTTTTACTTATGTCCCAGCCCTACAGTTGGGCTGGTGTTACTTTTTAAAAAAAGTTCTGAGAAATTGTTCTGAGTCATTTTGCAATTTCCTCTGTCATCTTAGCTAAGAGTAGCTCTGCGTGTCACTGTGTTGCCAGCTGAGGGAGGAGAGGCCGCGGATGAGCCGTGCCTGGGGGCACTGCACACAGGCTTTCAGCAACTCACATTCCAGCTGCTAATTGCCGAGAGTGGAGACTGGATTACTGGTTGTGTAAATCAGTCTCCTGCTGTTCTCGATAATGGCATGAAGAAAAGGGCAAGGAAAGCATAGATATGTCACCAATGCGGGAGCAAGGAGAAGACGGAGGTGTGTTTCTAAAGGCGCCCAGGCCTCCTGCCCTCTCATCCTCTCGTTTGCTGTCAGCTTCCAGCACATCCCTCCTCCTCCACGCCTCACCTGCCTTTGCCCTCTCTAATTCTTGGCTGCCACCTAAGTTCTCTGGTGTTTTCAGAAAACAGCTGTCAGAGGAGGAAGCTCTGAGATGTGCAGTGGCTTAGAAGGTTCTGGCCGGGCATTTGCACAGGGAGGATTTCATCACTGGCTGCTTAGAAACCACAGATGTGGCATGACTTAAGAAGTCCCATGCCTTCCTAGCTCGCATGCTGCTTTCAGCTGGCTTCGGGATCGTTTAGAATCCGTGCCCTTCGTGGTTCGTTTGGTCACAGATAAAGGACAAGCAGAGAGGAGACTCGCTGGGCCGCGTGGCCTGGCCCTGTGGATGCGCTGGGTGGGCTTGGCTTTCCTCTCGTTTGAGCGGCGAGGTCCTGACTGTGGTGCTTTTATAGATGCCTTATCAAGATGGAAGCACTGATTATCAGACCAGTCATCCACGGTGAGCTTTAAAGACAATTTTTTATGGCTGAGGCTTTAAAGACAGTTTCAGTTTATATTCTGTCGTCATCACTCTGCCTCGCCTATCTTTTCTTTGCTTGCTTGGTTGTCTGGCCGGCCGTGCACGCCTCTCCTAGTTCCCCAGCTGTTCTTACCACTAGGGATAGGATACCTGGCTTTAGTTACTTTCTATTTGTTGATTTGTATTTTCTGGAAGGTTGATCAAAACTGTCGAGCTATTCATTAAAAGTCATAGTTGTCTTAGTTTGAACTTTATTACTTCATTGCTATTATGTAGTCAGTGTTAGATTTTGGAGATTGGTTGGTGATAAAGTCTCAGATCCACATATGTATACGTGTAAGGCAGGCACCATTCCAGGTGAGATTATCATTATTTTGAGAACCTGTCAATAAGGACACCAGAGTAATAGAACAGACTCGACTATCACATTGCTTAAATCAGCAAAAAACTGTGACTAAAACTATAGTTAAGGGGCCTGCAGGTTATGTCTGTGCTCATTTTAAGGCAACTAGCCCTTGGCAATACCCATGCCTGATTAGTAAGTTTGCTGGGGTATTAACGTATAATTTAATGTTTTACATTCTTATGACTTTTCTCCCCAAAGCTACAATTTTTTTGAAACCAGATTTCAAGCATTATTTTTAGCCAAATTTTACAAGTGAAAACCTAGGCCTTTCTGAGCATGAAGAGGGACGAGGTTGGTTGCAGACAAGTCACAGCGCCTGCACCCTGTCCCCTCCCCGCATGCCACTCTTCCTAAGCAGCCGGGAGGCACCCTTGATCCACGGAACCTAAAGGAACAGCAGTCCAGTCCGTGGAAGTCAGTGTAATTGTGGGAGATGTCATGAAGGTACCAACCGCCCCAGGGGGTGAGAAGAGCCGGCGCCCCCTTCCTGAAGCTCAGTGGGGTGTCATGCAATGCCAGCCAGTCTCACCTGCCCCCTCTGTCCGCTGAGCACCCCTGAGGGCTCTGCTTCTAAGAGGAAGAGAAAGACTGTAGATGGTGAAATTTAAATGCTCGAAAGAATTCTTTAAGGATTCATCATTTGCCTGTAACAAATTCAGGCAGGGAAAGGACCACCTTCATTCCCCCAAATCAGAGCCCATGCTCCTGTGCCCTGTCCCAGTCAGAGAAGCCATGGCTTGGTTTCTTCTGCAGAAGAATATTCCAGGGCAGAGTCAAGCATGCTGGCTGTTCGTTTTGTGCCCCTGTCTCTGGC